>WSXT02065084.1:0-26876 GCA_011762715.2 Neuroterus valhalla | reverse complement strand
TGTGATATTTATATGATAATCGAATATTAAATAGGGTTTTTATTGTTAAGGCAACAAGACTGCAATTTAATATAAGGGGAGTATCTTGGGCTGTAACGACTAATGTAAAAACCTTAAAAAAAGGTGTACATGTGAGAAATAAATTCTATTCTATTCTATGAAACTGTTTCGAATGTATTGGAAAATAAAAAAATATGCGAAATATCCAAAAAATATTCCATTCATTTTAGTAAAATTGGGAAAATTCAGAGTAAATTAAAAACTCCTTCAAATTATTTGAAAAAATTTTGGAAATCGAAAATATTGCATTAATTTCAGTGAAATTTAGGTGATTTCAGAAGAATTTAGGGTATATTTCAAATTATTTCGAATGCATTTGAAAAAATGCAAAATATTCCATTGATTTCAGTGAAAGAAATGCAAGATATCTAAACTATTCACTCAATTAGTACAATTGTAGTGAACTTGGAGAATTCAGGGTCAATCCGAAATTAATTCTAATAGTTTGATAAAAAAATGTAAAACATCCAAGATATTCTATTGATTTCGGTGACATTGGAGTGAATTAATAATGATCCAATAGAATGAGATGAAATTCACACGATTTAATTAATCCATTAGATTTGAATGAATTCAAATCTAATGGAATTCATAAGCAGGGTTGCTGCAAGAGTCTGGTTAAAAAAATCCATGAATTTTCCAGTTGTTCCATGTCTTAAATCTAAAGTTGGCTTTTTGCATAAAAAAATAACGCTATGCTTATGATTTTGCAATGTTTCGAATTAAATAGTTTCAGGTTGAATATTTAAAAATCCCAAGATTCGTTTTTTTTCAGTTGAATAATTTTAAATTGGGAGGGTTCTAAATTGAATATTTTCTAAACGGAAGAGTTGGAAAATGTATGATTCCGAAGTATATCAATCTTTGATTTCAAAACTGAAAATTTTTGAAGAGAGTATAATTTCAAAATGATAGGAATTTAAGTTATGTAATTTCTGATTCAAAGCACATTTCAAAATTTCAATTTTAATTTAATGTAATTTATTCCCTTCCCTTGTATGAGGTTATACAAACTTCAATGTTTTTGAATGGAGTTTTTTTTCGATATGCTCTAATTCAGAGGTTAATTCAGAAATGTTCATATTTGACAGATACTGATTAGAACTTATTCAATTTCAAATTGAAAGACTTCGAATGCGTAATTAATGTCCATTTTTAAACTTGGACCTGAAAATTCTGATACATTTGAAAATCTCTCAATTTGGGATTCTCCATCTAAAATCATTCTATTGTGAACGATTTTTTTTCGAGAATCCATTCTCCCAATTTGAAATTGTTGTTTTTTTTTTTTGAAATTTTGATCTTCAATTATTGAAAGATATTTAATTTTTGAACCTCAATTGATCAACTTTAAGAATGCATTGCCCAAATTTGATCGTTGGATTCGTGGCATTGTTCAATTCCCAAGACATCCGTAGTTGAATTTGTATGTTAGGCGTGATCGTTCAAATTTTTGATGCAAAAAAATAAAATAAAATTAAACTATTACAGATCTCTTTACCTAATTCTTGTTCAATTTCTGCCCACACCTTTTTCCTAGCAGGAAGATCTCTTTTTTGGTATTTGTCCCAGAGTAAAGAGCGAACTCTGACGGAATTTATGAGTCGAAGTACGTAATCATCTTTTTCGACTTGCTTGTCTTCCGGTGTTACTGCTTGTGTTTCTTCCTCTAGTTCTTCAACGTTTAGTTCAACGTCATCCTGATCGTCATCAACGGTAACAATTTTTCCAGGACATTGTCTCTCGTGCCATTCGCTGTCTTTATTTTCAACAATTTGTCCACAATGCACGCATATCTAGAAATTTTTTTTGAATAATTTTTAATTAATCTCAACCAACATCCGAGATAAAAAAACTCAAGTTTTCGAATACAAGCACAGTTATTTTTGCTGATTCAAAAACTAAATCTTGAAAACTACTATGTCAGAAGTTCAATGTTATTTCCCTACGGAAATCATTAGATATGAAAATACGAGTGATCTTCGTGGAAAATTTATATAAAAAAGAACTTTATAAACGAATAGTGTAAAATTACACGGGAAAACCAAATGATCTGTCACTTTTCCTCAATGCTTTGAATTTATTACTACGATCATTGGTATTTTTATGATTTATAATTATTCTGAGAAAATTCAACATATATTCTAAATTCTATACAGAGGCGAATTTTTTCAGAAATCACTGTGAATTTAGAATAAACGTGTAAACTTTCCACAAAAAATTTAGAAAAATAAAAATTACAAAACAGAATATATTTTTTAGTCACATTTTCTACAGCGCAGTTTTGAAGAGAAAAAAAAACATAAGAAAAGAGAAATAACATTTGGTTTGAAACATAATTTTCTTCCACCTGACTTTGATTCCCAATTTCCAATTGAATTTACATTAAAATATCTATCAATTTGAAACTATCTCAGATCCAGATTATGAATTAAAAGCTCTATTTATTTGAAATGCTTCATTTTATAAAGTTTTAATCTGAAATGCGAGTTTTTAACATCTTCTTCATACAACTAAGGGACTTCTAAGGCTCACATCATTCCAATTTGAACTGATGTATTCAATTTCAAACTAACTCAAGTTTATTTTGAATACAAGCCCCACTTTAAAAATAAAGAATTCAATATATATTCAATAATTTGCAATGTAAAATTGTTTCATTTATGCACTCCTAAAATTATTATAATTGGCACGAAAAAAATAAATACTAATGAAATCGTCTGAAAACCGGTAGATTTACCCCAAAACACAACCTACCAAAAACGTCTGCATGGTTCCAAAAAATAAACATACTTACTTTACGCGCAAACTTTAAATTCGCTTCTAGCAAATATACAAATACACGATTTCGTAAGAATACACAATACTTTGGAAGTTAAATGTCGCCCATTGAAAGCCTCTTTATCGAAACAAGCCGAAATTTACAAGTGATGATATTCTAACCTCAAATAGTGATCAATTTTTCTGCACAAAATTTGTAAATAAGTACAAGAGAGTGAGTAAAAGTGAATTTGCGAATACGCTGAGGATCGTTAGTGACACAACTTGAGCGTTGAAATTCTGAATTATAAGCACAAAGTATAAAATACTAATCAATGGAAAGAAAAGCAAGCGTAGGGAAGTCATAACCTCAATGATATATTAAAAGTACTTACATATACGAGATTATTTGCATCCGACATTTTGGAAGCTTTTATTTTATGGCACTTTTTGTTCGTAATTTATATTCACTTGACAATCCAATCTTCTTGGATCCAGCGTAACCACCGTAACGGTAACACAAACTTTGTGAAACGCAGAAAAATATAGCCAAACACCGCCAAAACACACACCATGAATTCCGAAAACGCACGAAAAATGACGATTAGCGTGGCATTTTCATTGCTGCCAATAAAAAAAAAGTTACACTGTAGACGGCGCTGATGCCAGTTTAGCGTCAAATTCAAACTTCTTAGGCCTTACTATCTTATATCATACATCAAAATAACAAAATTATCATAGAATTTAACAATATTTATTATGAAATCAATACATATCATGATCGTCTGAAGCAAAAAATTGTGACTTTCGGTTTTGTGACATAAAAAACAACGCAGTCGATTTTTCTATACAAAGCTATGTATGAAAAAAAAATGCGAAGCAACTTGTAAATTAAAATAGCAAACAATTTCAATTTAGAAATCGACTTATGTTAAACAGTAACTAACATCTGCCTTCATACTTTCAGAGGAAGTAACATCTCTCTCTCATGCATATAAAATATCTCGTCTCATATTTTTTCGTATGTATTATTGCATTTTATCCAGTCAGCCGATTTTTGTCTGAAATAAAGAAAATTAAATAATAAAAAGAAAATTACTGACAAACAGCAAGTTAAACTGGACAAAAAGCAACGAATACTTTTTTTCTTATTGTTAGCTACAATTCACACTCAGATATTTGAATCGCTTATACGAATATTGAGAATATTTATGAATTCAGCGATTTCTCTATAATAATAATTAATATTAATAATAATATTTTTAATACATAATATACCGGAACGTATCAAGCAAATGCGCATAGAATGTTTTCATTTTTATAAACGTTTAAACAATCCCTCAGCAGGATACCTGTCATATTTTTCTCATCCAAAGTAGAAAAAATACTTTCCCTAATCCTAAGAATCATTATAATTGTGAACTTCTAAGAGAGTCATTTTTTGTACTTGTACACTTGTTTTTTGTCCCACCTGCATAGAAAGTCTGCCTTCTTGTGTATGTGAAGTGCCTGCAAAGTGTCTCTTTCGCCCGGCGACGAAGCCGACGTAAAGATATTTTTTGCGGCCTCTTTTTTAGACCACATGCGGAAAACACTACTTTGCGCCCGCTTCATATGCCTTAGAAGGCAAACTTTAGATGCAGTTTGAGGAAAAAAACGTCTTCAATCTTGCTTTATCCAGCCTTTTCTTTTCTGGCCCATCCTAAAAATTTGACCTTCGAAGTTTTCGGTTCACAGAAGCAAGATGGTCCAGTGTCTCTTCGCAGAACATTTCCTGGTTTTCTTTTGGCATTTTTCTCAACATGACTTCCAAATAAGAGCAAAATCGCCTTATTTCGTCGTCATCGTCATCATCGTCAATGTTCTGTACTTGCGTTTCTTGCAATTGTCGGATACAAACTCTCTTGAAGGAAATCGGATTCTCCATGTGTCGCATTAAGGAGCCATTCATGTTTATTTCTTCAACAACGTCTACATCCGAGTCTGAAGTTGAGACGGAATGGTCCCGTTTCCTGCTGTCGTTCATGGACATTGGTGGAGATGGCAAAGCATAAAGAGGTTCTATATTACTTCTGCCGGATCGTCCTCGTTGTCTCGAAGCAGGGAAAAACTGGTGTGTTTCTTTAATCACTGTCTGATTACTGGAAGCAGAGTTGAAAGCTCTTTGGACCTCTGCTTTCTTCCTTGACTCGAACATTTTTGGTATCGTAACTTTCGGTGACGCGACTTTTGGAACCACGAGTTTTGGTATCGGGACTTTTAGCGTGACAGCTTTAGGTGTAACTGCTGGAGATTGTCTGAAAATAAAACGTGAAAAAGGTGATAAAATCATCATGTGTGATTTTTTTTTTAGATTTAAAAAAAAGAAGAATGTGAAATCATTTGCACCAGAGCCCACTCAGGTGGGAATATGACAGGGCCTAAAATGTTGGGCAGTCCGAAATCAAAGTGTTCAGTGAAAAATTCTTATATTTTTTTAAACACAATTCTAGCATTTCAACATAATATTAAATTTCATTCGAAACGCTAAGTAAAAACATGGTCTCTTTAACAAAATAGATGAATTTTCAACCAAAAAGATGAATATTTAAAATATTCCATCTTCCAACGAATTTATTGAATTTTCATATTCTAAACGAAGAATGTAATATTAGTAATTTAACCATAAAAGATTTCAATTTCAAGTCACAAACAGTTGAATTGTACCAAAAAAGGCAAATTTGGAACGAAACAGTTGAACTTTCAACCGAAACAGTTTAATTTTTAACTATAAAGTTGTATTCGCAACCAAAAAGATGAAGACAAGAAAAGATAACTGTAGGATTCTCATGCTAAAAAGTCAAAACAGTTGAATTTTCAACCCAAAAAATATGTAATTAAACGAGCTGATGAAATCTGTTTTTGTTCAAGTCTAATATTATATCACTGATCGAATTTTTCTTGTTGAAAATTTCATTATATGGTTGAAATATTGTATCATTGGGTAAAAAATTCAACAACTTTGTTCGAAAGTAATCCTGTTTGATTGAAAATTGGAATTTTCTTGCCAAAAAGTTAAAACAGTTGAATTTTCAACCCAAAAATATGAATTTGGAATGAATTGATGAAATCAAACTATTTTTGTTTGAAAAGCCTACAATTCTATTAGTGGTTGGAAGTTTTTTTTTCTGGATGAAAATTTCATTATTTGGTTGAGAATTTGTACCATTGGGTTGAAAATGCAACAAATTTTGTAAAAAGTTATCCTTTATGGTTGGAAGTTTGAATGTTAGTTTTAATTTGTCTTTTTGGGTTCAAATTCAAGTTCAAGTTATAGTCGTTGCGAAAAATCATATTTTTAGTTTTAAAATTCAACAAAGTAGGTAAAATCTTTTTGTCTTGGCTAAAAAATCCCTTTTTGTGCAAAGTTCAATTTTTGCGGTAAAAATTCGACACTGGTTTGAATATTCATCTCTTTCTCGGTACAGTTGGAAAAATGAATTCTTCCTTTTCTTCTTATAATGGAAGTCGACACACAAAAGGTGTGTAGTCCGAAATTTTAGGTCCTGGAATATCCTAGCCACCATGTTTTTCTTATGGGTTTTTGGCAGCCCAAATGGCGCTTTACATATTCCCATCTAACAGAGGGTACTGATTTTTACTAGAAATAAGTATAGAGAACGTACGATTTGCTTTGACGAGTTGCGACCAGGAAAAGGAGAGGTGTGTAGTATACCCAAGCAGTTTTCACTCCAGATTCCACTTTGCGTCTTTCACCGTGGAATCTGTGTCTTATCCCACTCCATAAGCTCCTTGATTTTCCTGCATCCAATCCTATAATCAAACATAATTATTTCAAAATGATTGAAAATCAGCTAAATAAAATGGAAATACCTAATACTATTTTAATTATTTTAGAAACTTAAGTTAGCTTATGAAGTTTAAAGAATAGGCTTGCAATGAAGCTTAATGGAAATATACAAAAGAATATGATGGAATAGAAAGACAAATTCCAAGATTGCCGGAATATCCATTATCATTAGGAACACAGCATAAAAGGGGTTCAAAAGAAGGGGGTATAATTGTACTTTAAATCTGAATTAGAAACTAATCTTCAATGCTCTTGAACTCAAAATAAAATAAGTCACACCAAATATATTTTAAATTTCAAATTTTACTCATATCATAAATAATTTAGTTTTTGATTAAGCAAATGAACATCTGAAAATTTTCGATTGGGAAGATAAAAAATAAAATTCAATGAGAAATTCGAGTTGCTTGATTTCGAACATTTGACTTTGAATTGTTCAAATTAGAACATTAGTAACCTTCTGTTTCAAATTCAGTTTGAAGTTTTACCAAGGGTTCTTGTTTAATGAATTTTTCAGCTCTTGGAACTTGTTATACTCATATATTTATATTTGTGTCAAGATAAATTGCTCTTTTGTTTGTTCTTTATTCATGAATAATTTACTCGAGTGCTTTAATATTAAAGACGAACCCAGAGTTATATGTCTTTTTCTTGAATATAGCTGTGACAAATTTTTCATTTTACAATTACAATCGATAATTATGTACCATAAAAGAATAATAAACTTTCAAAACATTTGAAACAAGCAATGGTTCTTATAGTTTTGTTGTACAATTACTTGTTTCAGAGAATTTTTCGCATAATTCCAATTTTGTTTTTGAATTTATCGCATATTTGAAAATAACGGAAATTATAAATACCTAATTCTTCGTCAACTTCAGTCCATAGTTCTGCTTGGATCGTAGGATTTCGTTCAAATTTATTCATTCGAGTATCCCATAGAGGTTGGCGATTACGAACGGCATCAATAATCCGGGTGGTCTGATCATCATTCTGAGCTTGCACCTGAGTTCGAACTTGATTTTCCACTTCGTTTTCCTCCTCGCTCGAGCTTACAACATCTGGCTCTTCATATAAGCCAGGACTTTTTTTTACTGTGCAGTTTCTTGAGTGCCGTTTTTGGTCCTTCGTGTCGACGACCTTCGCAGAGTTCATACATATCTTTATAGTACATTTTTTCGACTAAACTATGATGGCACATGCACATGACAAATGATGAATTGAAATTATTTTAAGAAAGGAGAATAAAAAAAACTTTACTCTGCAATGAAACTTTATTTTCTCAGCGATATGAATTAAATTTCAGTTTGAAGTAATGATGACGAATTTCATATTGAAAGAAATGTAAAATTTTACTGAGTTTCGTCTTTTAAACGTTTTTACTGTTTGGGGATTTTTCTTTTTGAAAATTGAAAAAGTTGCGATTTCTGGATGATGCAAACACCTGATTTACTTGTAGTTTTCGACATTCAATTACTTGTACAATTTCTACTAAATACGAATAAATCACGTTTTATTTTTTTGTTCTCAATTACTTCTTTCTCGGTATTACGCTTTGAACCATAAAATTGTTTAAAGTGAGTGAAAACTTGTCTCGAGATTTCAATACTGTTCAGTAGAACTTTTGGAATATGCTTTTTCGGAAAATCATTTCATTCATATCACTCTCAAATTCAACATATCATTCAAAAACTAGGAGAAGCTAATTGTTTCCAAATAATACGACAAATGATGGAGTTGAGAAATCAGAATAGGTTATGTTTGCACTAAAACGTGTTTTTGTTGTCTTGAATCAACTTGTGACACTAAAAATGAAATAGAAACAGGAATTCAAAGAAACTGCACTAGAAATTGACTTTTAAGGATTATTCTCGAAATTTTTGGAGTATCCAATGCTGTAAGCAACTTCGTCTTTCCCATATTTTATCAAATTCGAGGCTACGTCAGTTTTTACGAGATCATCACAAACCTGATAAACAAAACCAAGAACATAGAATACCATTCCCACTCGCTCCAAGAAAGCAAAATAATAAAATCAACAAGCAAAGTATCCGTCTAGCGGGTAATGTTATTATTGTTCATTTAGTTACATTTCAAACATCAAATTCAATCGCAATATTCAGGGTGATTGGATATAATGCCAAGGAAATAATGCGACGGTAATAATAATGAATGGTTGCGCCGGTAGATGCGGTGCAAAAATAACCATCTAAAGTGTGTTTATTACGTTTATATTTCGAAAGGAAAAAATATTTTCATACTTACATTCGTCACCTTCTTCTTGGGAGGCATTTTGCAACTCACTGACACTTATGATCCAATAAACTTTAGAAAATTTACGCGTCTGGTCTAAATTTTTGTGCTGCAGTTGCATAAAATATCACCAACTGAGAGTCTCAAGCAGAAAATAAGATGAGAGCAAAAATGCGACACCAGTTCCTGGACAGAAATCACGGAAGCTCTGAGCAGATCTGAGAATTCTTCTCTAACATCTCTTCCCGCCAACTTGTTTGGTAAGGAAGTGCTCAGTATTTACCACAGAGAGTAACACTTTTTTTTTCTCGACTCTTCCAAAATTTTATAATTTGAATATAGAAGATATTTAGATCTTAGAATACAATTATTGAAGCCATCGTTCTTGAATGAATATTCCAAGATTCAGTTTTTGAAAACTGTTTTTGAATTATTTGAAAGATATTTAGCTTCTGTCGGCAAAACAGAAAAAGCTAGTCTCGCGTATATAGAAATTCGCATTATCGACTCAGTACGGCGCTCATTTCAAATCAATTTTCCTAACCTATTACGAAGATTCCAATTCCACACAAGTTATCAAACTGGACAAAAATGACATTCTTTTCTTACAGATTTAGAGAAGATAAAGCTGCGATCATTTTTAGCATTTTTGTAGTTTTTCAAGCTTTCAGATGTAGTTCTTGACCCAGAAACGTGAAAAATACACCAAGTCGTTTAAATTCGAAAATAATTGTAAATGCTTCATAGAAGTGATACAAGATATTTGTATAAGCAATAAAAAGATTAACAAATTAATTTCGTAAATGAATCTTACGTAATCATGTGAGATTCCTGGAAAATTTTCAATCACGCGAAATTTACTATAATCCTGAAGTGAGTAGAATCCTGTAAAAAATATTGAAATTTGTAATTTTTCAAAATGCTTTTGAAAATTATAAAATCTTAGAAATCCTCTAAATTCCAGTAAAATTTGTGAAGCTCCGTGAAATTTCTTGAAAACTTTGAAATATCACTTAAGCTTGAAATTCACAAAAAGCGGTTATTGAAGTAACATTAATACTTTAGAAATAAAAACTAACTTCGGGGACCCCTAAAAAGTTTCTTTTTCTTTAAATTTTTCCAAAATTCAGGGGTACACCGAAACGAGCACTTTGCAGGAAAATCTTTTGAAACAAACAAAATACTTTTTTTGGTCCACTCTGATAGATATATTTTCATTATAGATCTAAAATAAAATTATTTGCCCGAATAACCTGAATTATCTTTTGTAGCCATAAATCGAAAAATAATTTCTATCAACTGAGGAAAGAAAATCGCAAACTAATAGAAGAAAAAGTGGCTAGATTTAAAAGAAAGATGATTGTTTTCTGAATGAATATTATTCCCCCCAATAGTTAAAATGGAGAACTGTAAAATGTTTTTCCACAAATAGAAAAAAAGTATGCCTGGAATGAAAATCAGGTTACAGGACGGAAACCTGGAATCCTGTAGAGTGTTAACCCTTTTACAGGATTCGAAGAGATAAATGCAGTGGCATTGTTGAAAGACATACGTATAATTTTCTTTCTCGTGTGTCATGGTTGTTGGGTACCATCAGATATAATTCTTCCATCCGCCCTACTTCCTCTTCCCTACAATCCGTAATAAATAGTACTCTTCACAAATGCAAATTCTGAATCCGATATCTAATTCAACTACATTGGAATTGCACATGTTGTACTTTCTTTTGTTATTTAGAATTTTTCCTGATTGCTTTTTAGCAATTTGTTGGAAAACGAAAGGTCTTTTTCGGAGTAATTTTTTCCGTAGAATCCAAATCCAAGCTCAGAATATGTCTATCACGTTAGAATTTTCAGATATTTCAGGTTATATATTCGGAAAATGGGAATTTTCGCTACTTTTGAGGTTATGTACTGCAGTACTGGTACTGGGCGGGCATGGTACCCGCGACCGCAGGAACGATCCCTTTATGACGAATCCCGCGGGCCGTGGGTGCCAGACCCGCGGCTCTAGTGAGCGATTCCCTTTAAAAAGGGAGCTCTTCGCGCGGACGCAGGCACGAATCCTCTGCCAATCAAAACTTTTACTTGTCGCGTGAACCGTACCCTTTTCATTCTCTGCGTGTGACGAGACCAAAAAAATTTTCACACGCCCAGTACATAACCTCAAAGTAACAAAAAAACCCACTTCCCGAGTATATAACCTCAAATACCTCAAAATCCTGACGTGATGGACATATTCTGAGCTCGGATTCAGATTCTAAGGAAAAAATGACTTCGCAAAAGACCCCTAACTTTTTCACAACAAAACCTTGTAGACTCGTGTTATTCATTTACTCTTATTAATTAAATTTCATTTCGAAAATTGCTGTTCCAAATCAAAATTATAATGCTTTTGGAAAATTCATTGTTCCAGATCTGGACTATCATTTTTTTCTCAATTCTTTGATCCAATTCAGAATGGCATATAATTGCCGCGGGAAATTTTCCCCCATTTTCAAAGAGCAACAATTGAATTTATGGAATGACGAAAGAATTTTTTCAAGTGTTTGCGACTTTTCTAACGGTAAAAGTACACAAGAAAATTTGTTTGAAAATAAATTATCCTGTCATTTTCCAGTTTTTTTCTGTTAACAACTTCCCTATCTTTTTTTCGGTTTTACCGTTCTTCTTAATTTTCTATATTTGTTTCAAAGAAGAAATTCGTATTCTTTTCAATTTGTTTAATTACCCTGCTAGGAGGATGAATACTTGAAATTGACGTTAATCGATTGTGGAGAGTTGACAACTTCGAATCCAAAGCTTTCTCTTATATCACCATTGAAAACTGACAGCCATGAATTCGAACAGTTTATAAATAAAACCATCTTCTACATCGTACAATGGGCATTGAACTTTCACTGAAGTGGTATTAATCGGTTCGTCTCGAAAGATACCAATCGAGATTCGCGCCAGTAAAATGCCAATACAAAGAGCGAAAACTATCAGCAAAAAGATATACAGACTAAGCATGCCATGCCATTCAAAAATAAACAATCAAGAAAAACATAGCTTCCCTTCTACAACTTGTGTCTAAGGATGTACTATTTTCAAAGACTAAAAGTTTAAATGCTTGAATGCAAAAAAAAAAATGGAAAGCAAAAACAGCCCAGCACTGGAAAGATTCAATGAGGGTCCAATTGGGCCAAATAAATATTTTGTTGTCCATACACATATTCTATGACTAGAAGAACAAAATTGGATTGACTTGGCCAAATCGTTTTCTGAGTGTTCAATTTGAAAATGAAAAAATCCATTCTTTAATAATTGAATTTGAAATCAATCGATTCCGAACCTTACCGACTCAAAAATTTCCAAGCGTTAAGGATTGCAATGAGAAAAATTAAAACTTCTAGCATGTATTTACCTAATTAGAGATTGTAAATTTCAAACGCTATTAATTCAAAACTATTATATTATAATAGAGCTTGAATGAGTAATTATTCAGCTCATTTCAGACAGAATCTTAATTTTTCAAGATATTGAGGTACTTTAAGGATTTCAGTCAGATTTAAGAGATTTCACGGAATTTGGAAACCAAGAAATTTAGAAATATTTTAAAAAGGGTCACGGGATGTCAAAGGATTTACAAAAAAATCTCAAGAGATTCCGAAGTATTCTTATGAATTTTGAGGGATGTTTGGCGATTTTGAATGGATTTCGAAGATTTGAAAAAATTTGGAGGAATTTCGGAATATTTTGAAAGATTCGAAAGAACTCGAAAGGATTTCGAGGTATTTTTAAACATTCAAAGCGGTTTCGTCGATTTCAAAGCATTCAAAATGATTTCAAGAGATTTAAAAAGATTTTCAAGTTAATTCAAGGAATTTGCAAAAGATACCAAAAGATTCAACAGAAATTTAAAGGTTTTAATGAGATTTCAAGGGATTCTAGAAGATTTTAAGGGATACTAATAGTCCTAGGGTATTTCGAAATATTTTAAAACATTCGGAGAGTTTTAGGGAATCACCAGTTCATTTCGGACGGAATATTAATTTTTCAAGATATTGAGGTACTTTGAGGAGTTCAATCAGATTTAAGAGATTTCACGGAATTTGGATACCAAGAAATTTCGAAATATTTTAAAAAAGGTCACGGGATGTCAAAAGATCTACGAAAAAATCTCAAAAGATTCCGAAGTATTCTCATGAATTTTGAAGAATGTTTGACGATTTTAATTGGATTTCGAGAATTTGAAGGAATTTCGGAATATTTTTAAAGATTCGAAAGAACTCGAAAGGATTTCGAGGTATTTTTAAACATTCAAAGCGGTATCGTCGATTTCAAAGCATTCAGAATGATTTGAAGAGATTTCAAAATATTTTTGACTAAATTCAAGGATTTTGAAGGACTTTGCAAAAGATACCAAAAGATTCAACGGAAATTTAGAGGTTTTCATGAGATTTCAAGGGATTCTAGAAGATTTTAAGGGATAAAAACAGTCTTAGAGTATTTCGAAATATTTTTAAACATTCGGGGAATTTTAGGAAATTACCAATTCATTTCGAACAGAATCTCAATTTTTCAAGATATTGAGGTATTTTAAGGAGTTCAATCAGATTTAAGAGATTTCACGGAATTTACCGTGAAATTACCGTTTATTTTTTTATTTTTCTTTTTTTTACCAAAAGATTCAACGGAAATTCAAAGAACTTTTGGAAATTATGAAGGACATTAAAGATTTCAAAGAGTCTTCCAAGCGTTCCCTGTCATTTAAATAATAATAACATTGCGGGCTTTTACGAGAGCTCTTTAAGAACTCTAAATGGAACTTTTCAATGCTAGGCTCTTCTGCATTGCTAATTATAGTCTCCCGAATGCTCCATCAACATCCAGGACGATTCAACTCTTTAAATTAAAAATAATGACTGGAAAGTGTCAAATAAAATCGATAAAATTTAAATAATAAGACACTTTCGCTGAAGTATGCAAAGTAGCAACTACATTGGTACAAAAACAAGTTTCCCTGAGACTTTCTCGATAATTATTGTTTAAAATCCTCGAATCCTGAGACAAGGATGCACAATGTGTCTCGACAAGGGACACGCGACCTGGAATTAATCAACTATGCTCGTATCAGTGCAGACCAGATTCTAGATCTAAAGAACTAGTCTCGGAATCTTTGCGCACATGAAACGAGATATTGAAAACCGGTTGGGCATTTGAGTAATGTGTCTTGCTTGGCGAAGAGTCTCACTTATTTCTGAGGACTCTTCGCATCTCAGTAAATCCCTATTTGTGCAAATCTCATCAGAAGTCGTACACAAAAGTCCCGCAAGCCTCAGTTTTTCTTCTTGTCTGTAAGACGAACCGTTAGATTTATAGATGACTCCTTAAACGAAAAACATATCTTCAGAACCAAAAACGATATCTGCAAGAGTTAATTGAAATTAATTAAACTAAATCCATCTCGAAGGCTGATAACCGTTTTTAACGACCCTCAGTTTTCAGATTGTATCCCGATTAAATAAATTAAGGTAACACTTACCGGTATTAACATTTTTATCTTGCTGAAAATAATTTCTTTTCGTCGAAACTTATCTTGAGATAAATATTAGAACAGGTGTTGTTTCCCTCATATGAAAGATCTTGATTTGGACTTAGCTTGGTCTTCCCAGTACACGAATTATTAAAGCTGGGATAATAGTTTTTACCTGAGGCTAAACCCTGGATTCATAAATAAAAGATGCGATCCATGAAGAAGAGAGAACCGAATTTTATTTATTACTAATTAGAAAAATGTAATGTCAAACAGGGTGAAGTAGCTCATGAACAGGAAAAGTCGCTTCCCCCCATTTTTATGTTTTAACATTTAATATGAAAACTTCCTCAGAAACAAAAAAAAAATTTCGATTTTTCTAACTATCACAGCTGCCAAACTTTATTTTGGAATTTATTTCGTGCAAATTTTTGGATGGAGGACTTTACTCCATATTTTTTTTTCTGATATTTTCTGATTAAATCCAGGATTTAGACATTTTTCTCGTAATTTTTTTTCTACTTACCGTAACTTGATTGATACGCTGGTCCAGAATATGAGGTTTTTCGAGGCCAATTTCGTAGGCCATTATTCTGTCGTGGGCTGCTCGGAATACCAGGTGCATAGCTGCTATTTCGCGATGAATTGTATGGGCTCTTTGGGCCTCTTCGCGGGCCTCTTCAACCCTTGACGATAGCGTTTCCCATCTTTCTAGCAAACCTGCAAATAAACATTAAAATAAATCCACTGGTTATCATTAAAATCTTGTCTAGGATTATTTTTCAACAAGCATCGTCGATCATCTATGAGAATTTTCGATCAGAAGAAAAAATTATTTTGTTGAGACAGTTAAGTTTTCAACAATAAAGTTTGTTTTCAACAATAAAGTTCGTTTTCAACAATAAAGCTTATTTTCAACAAAGACAGACGGATTCTGAACCAAAAAAGATAACTTTCACCAAATAGTTTGAATTTCAACATTTGAAGATGCATTTTCAACCGAACGTTTGACTTTCCAAACCAAAAATATTTGTATTCAACCAAAAACGGCTAAACTCTTAATGTTAAGGATGGATTTTTAACAAAACAGTTGGATTTTCGATAAAAAAAGATGACTTCAACGAAATAGATTAATTCTCAACATAGCAGCTGAATTTTCAACCTACAAAGATATTTTTACCCCAAAAATTCGAATTTTCAAACAAAAAATATTGATTTTCAATTGACAATAAAGGGATACTCAAGTCAATAGTTGAATTGTCAGGCCAAAAATACGAATTTTTTAGAAAATGGTAAAATTGTCAAACCGACAAGCGCAATTTTACACAAAACAGTTGAATTGTCGACCGTAGAAGACTTTTTTACAAAATTCGTTTTTGAACAAAAAAAAATTACCAATACAAAAAGACGATTTATCTACAAAGCAGCTGAGTATTTACCACAAAAAAGATTTTTTTTTCACAAAACAGGTTAGTTTACTCACAGAATATCTGAATTCTTGAATTAATAGTTGAACTTCAAACCAGCCATCTTATTTTCCAACCGAAAAAAATTTCGATTATGAACAAGAAATAGTTGGATTATATCAAGAATAACTTTTTCTAAAAAAAATAGTGGAATTTCAACAAAAAATAATTAATTTTTCAACAAAAACATCAACTTTCTACCAAAAAGACGAGTTTTAAAGCCAATGGATGATTTTTTATCTGAAATAGGTCAATTTTTAACAGAAAAAAATGAAGTTTCAACTAAAAACGATGATGGATTTTGATCTCTCACTCTTGTCAATTTTTTTCTAGTACTTTACACTTGAATGTGCATTACAAAATTCTTACGTTCTGTTCTCAAAAATCAACTCTATAATTTACAAGAATGACAGAAGAATTGTTTCAGGTATTCGCGGCTTTTGTACTTGTAAAAATGAATGAGAGAGAAATGAAAATAAAAATTTTGGAAAATCCGAAACGTGAAAACGAAAAAGTTATGGAAAACTGAATTTTGTGGGCTATTAAATTTTTTTTTTTTTTTGCTAATTTAGAAAGATATTTATAATATCTAAGGGCTTTTTACTTACAAAAAAAACTGTGGCATAATTGATAATTCTATGCAACGAAAAAAAGGTAGATTGTTTTTTGGGAAGTTATTTTCGTGTTTCTCAAAATAATCTTTTTCCAGGGGTGTATTTTTACTGCTGCCTATCATTTTTCGATTCCTAAAGTTGCCAATTTTTTTTTCGCGAATTTTTTTATCAGGAAAAACCTATACCAAAGAGAAAATTATCATTTTTTACGGCATTTCTCCTGTACCAAGATACAATTAAATTAATTTTCGAAATTCACTATTCAGGATTTTCTATTATAATGTAGAATAATATAATAAATTCCTTCCCCTAAAATTGAGAAAAGGGATGTTTCAAATTGTAACGAATGCTGACTTTGCATAGAGTTCCTGGTCATTTCCCGGGTTTTCCGATTTCCCGGTTAGGTTGACACCCTGGAGAATCAGCGATAAATAACTTAAATAAATTCCTCCTGACGTTGAAACAGAAACTTAGAGAAATTGACCATTTAATTTTATAGCGTTCGATTTCTTTCCGCAGTTTTGTACCTCTCAAGGAAATTTTTATAGGCTCGGTTTCACTTCTGCGAAGCACAAACAATACGCATAGTTGAGTTTCCAATTTCTATCATTGTGAGAATCTCTTATTCGCTAGAATTCACTTCTTTGGTTTTCTTGTTTTCTTATATTCCTTTTAATAATAAATAAAAGCAAAATAAATTATGGAAAAACTGAGCTTTGTGCTTTTTCCAATGATCTTTTCCTACTGAATCTTAAAGATATTTCTAACTTCTAACGGCTTTTTACTCAAACTTTTTTTAATATGTGCTTCTGTCTTGAAAAAGCAATTTTGAAAACTAGAAGAATGACTAAGAAAGTGAAAAAATTCGATCAGTCTGGGAAATCATAAATGCAAGCACAATACATTTTTGAAAAACTGAATGCTGTCTAAAAAAAATTTTTTTCTTTCAGCTGACTCCAAAAGATGCTTATAACATCTGAGGCTTTTTTACTTGGACAAGAAATAGCCTCTTTTTAGGGGGGTTATCTTCGTATTTTTCAGAAATATTTTTTTTTCAGCTAGCCTAAAATGTAATGACCTGTTTTTGTATCAACTTTTAGGAGAGGAAGAAGGAATTATTCCGATGAAGATCATTATTCAATCCCACTCTCCTGATCACAAAGGGTCAATTTTTTTCTTATCAAGAAATTACTTAATCTATAACCAAAATAATACCGAATCTCAGAGCAATGGGAGCAATTTTAATAAGCAGTCAAATTCAAATTTCTACCTAAAAGTTCCAAACTGGTGGTTCTGTCGTAGCTACTCATCAGGCTTAGATCAAAATATCTTTGCTTAGAATCTTAGATACTTCGATCCCCTTTTTAAAATAGTACACCTCTCACATAAGTGTTAAACAGTAAAAAGCGTAAAAAGAGTACAACAGTACTTTATACCACAATATCCGAAGAAGTCATATCAAAGTTGAGATTTTGAGGTTAGAGTGGTATAAAGATTTGTTTAATTCTTTGGAAACTCCTTCTAATAATTTGTGCAGCACACGTGACTTAACTTTATAAAAACTAGTAGAGAATTCCTTTATCTGTCTGAATCGCGTCCTCGATCAGGAGTTGAACACGACCATGACCATTATAAGAAACCCGTGACCCTGACCATTTAAGAGCAGAGCGAATGCCTTCAAATTCTAGACGTGCGTATCTATCTTTGTCCCATTTTATTGGAACTGCATTGTAAAAATTAAAACAGAATCAATTCAGGTCAAGCAACTTTTTATCGTGTCTTCTATCTTCATCTACTCTTTACTTACAATTCTACACCATCTTGAGAAATTTTTACTTGGATTCGATTGGAAATTTTTAAAGACTTGGACATCTCACAATTCATTATGAAATTCTTTGAAAAAAAAAAAATTGACGAAAAAATTCGGAAAACAGACTCTCGAATACCTCAGTTAAAATTGAAGGAAGAGAAACAAGTAAGAAAAGAGGGGGAGAAGAAGGCAACCTCCAAATAGGAATTCAGAGTGAATCCAAAACGATTCAAGTGAATTTCAAAGAATTGCAGCTAGATTCGAAAAAATTCAAAGGGACGTCCAAAAAAACGTTCCATTTATTTGATCCAAATTCAAATAAAATTAAAAAAAATTTAAGATAATTCACTCGATTTAGATGAAATTCATAAGGAATGTAAAAAAGTGTTGTTAATAGAAAAATTTCCTTTGAATTGAATAAATTGAAAGGAGACAGAATTTAGGTCGGAGTCAAAAAATTAAGGTGAATTAAAAAAAAAGATTATTCATTGAATGGGATAGAATGCGAGCTGAATTTGAAAGAATTGTGGGTGGATTCAAATTCAATTTCGGTAAAGTCCAAATAAATTAAGACGGGTTTAAGAGAATTATTGGGACAAAAGTAATTTCAGAAAAATTTAAGGAAAATGTGAAGATTCCGGCAAAACTGATAAAAATTCGAATAAAGTAGAAACACTAAAAAATATTCTTCAAAAACAACTAAATTTGTTAAATTAGAAACATAAGTTTAAAGTGAAAAATCTTTTATCATTTTTATCAGGACTGGAGTGAATTTAGAAGAATCCGATGGGATTTAGAGGAATTCAAGATGGATTGAAAAAAATTCAGAATAAGTTCAAAATAATTCAAGTGAATGGAACAAAATTTTCAGAATGTCTGAAACATCCATTAAATTCTGGGAATTCGAAAGGAATTTAAGAGAATTTAAACGAATCCAATAAAAAAGAAGTGAACAGAATTCAGGCTGAAATTAACAGAATTAAGGTGAAATTAATAAGAATAATTTCAAACGATTGAATAAAATACAATTCGAGTCAATTTAGAGAAATTTGAGGAAAATGTAGAGATTTCGAAAAAACTTATCAAAATTCGAATAAATTAGAAATCATTGAAAGATGTTTCCCAAAAACGACTGAATTTATCAAATTTTGAGAAAACTTATAACAATTCCAAAAAATCCAAAACAAGTTTCATGAAATTCCTATGAATGCAATTATTACGAATTCAGGGTAAATTTCAAATAACTTGAAATGAATTGGAAACAAAAGTTTAAAGTGGAAAATCTTCCATCATTTCTAGCAGAATTGGTGTGAATTTATAAGAATTCGATTAAATTTAAAAGAATTAAAGATGAATTGGAAAAAATTCAGGGTAAGTTGAAGATAATCCAAGTGAATGGAACAAAATATTCAAAATGTCTAGAACTTCCATTAAATTCTGTGGATTCGAAAGGGATTTCGAAAAATTCAAACGAATCCAACAAAAAATAAGTGAAGAGAATTCAGGCTCAAATTAACAGAATTAATAAGAAGTAATAAGAATAATTTCAGACGATCGAATAAAATATAATTTGAGTCAATATATAGGAATTTAAGGGAAATGAAAATAATTTGATTATACTAACGGAAATTTAAGTGAATACAAAACAAATAAAAATTTGTTTAGAAAACTACTAATTGGTCAAATTTGAAGTGCATTTGGAACGATTTAGGGGAATTGAAAAAGAATTTTATGAAATGCCGACGAATGCAATTCTTAATAATTCACGATGAATTCCACATGAGTTTAAATGAATTAAAAATTACTTTTTGCGACCTAAAATCTCCCATTAATATTAGCAAAATCAGAATGAATTTAGAAGAATGCAATAAAATTGATAAGAACTTAAGATTCTGAAAGGATCCAATATGAATAAGAAAATTCAATGTGAATTCAAAATGATGTATTGGAACAAAGTTTTCAGAATTTAGAAAAAAAAATCCTTCAAATTCTGTGAATGTCAAGGAAATTTTAAACAATTCAAATGAATTCAAGAAAATACATAAAAAGTTGAAGACCTGAATTCGAATTGGAATTCGAAGATTGCTTTCTTCTTCGACCCTGTTTTCATTCGGAATTTTTAGATTTTTTAGAGAATTTTGAAAAGCTTCTTTCATTGAGATTTATTTCCATTCCTGACTCTAATTTCTTTGATCAAAAAAAAAAAAAAAAAAAGATCAATACAGGTTTTCCGACAAACAATTTCTAAGTTGTGAATACCGAAATGATTCTGACTTTAATAATAACTCAAATAGAAACAACCACTTTCTATTTTTACAATTGGAGGTCCAATATTTTGGACGAAAGTGCCATGATAATAAAAAATACTAAAATAAGAATTATCTGCACGCGATATGCTAAACTAAACGACTTGCATGCAGAATAAAACAGAAGCTTCTTTTTACGGTTTCTTTGACCCCCTTAAAAGATTCTTTTCGTATTACGCAAGATGCACAGGGATCAGAATTTACCAAACTCAAACAATCGAGAAATTCAATCATTAATTCAGTATTGAAGTGGGTAGAAAAAACAAAATCATGGGAATCAAATTTCTCATCTTTTGATGGCATCGAAATTTTCGTACAGGTCAATTTTTGTCTATTTTTTGGAAGTCTCAAACATCTTTCCGATTTTTTCCAGCTTTTTGAATCTACAGGAATGACGAAACATTTTTTTAGGTATGCGCGCCTTCCATAATGGTGGAAATACATTGGACAAAAACTTATTAAAACTGGTCAATCATAAATGTGAGTACAATTATTTTTGAAAAACTGAGTTTGTGGCTTTTTTCAAATGATCTTCTTCCAACTGTCACTGGATGTTTATAACACCTGAGAGCTTTCAATTTTTCATGGGTCCTAATAAACTTGTTTCCACATTATTTATTTATTTATTTATTAAAGTTCTATAAAGTCGTGCTCATTCCTGAGTGAGGAGATTGAGGGACCAAAAAATCCAATTAAATTAAATTTTCATGACATTAAAAAAATAATAATCGGGTATTCAAGTTGATAAATCACTTCAAGAATTAAATTTTATTTATATAAAAGGAAATTTTCGCGTAACATTTGACCGATGAAAAATAATTTCTTGAGAACATTGAATTTGAGAGTGGATTAAAACTATTGAGAAGTAACCTCAAGGTTTAAAGCAGCATTTCTTTAAATTGAAAAAAACAAATGATTTAAAGGAAATTGTAAGATATTCTTTTAAATAGTTTGCACGCATCATTATCTAACGACTGAAAAGAATGTCGTTCTCGATTAAGTGAAGAAAGTAAAGAGAAAATGTTGGAAAGTGCAAGTTGTTTTTTCAGTGGTAAAGAAATGGAAAAAAGAAACTTTGATTAATTGGAAACAAATAAAACTATTTATGTCTTCACAGAATAATAAACCAATAAAATTATTTGAAATTGCACTGATAATTATCCTTCATTTTTTAATCAGGTTTTCAATTTTGCTTTGTTCAATTTGGAATTTATTAAGCTGTAATATAAAATTATTAAATTTTTAATGTTCGCAGTCGTCTACACTTTCGCGATAAATATTATCCCTTTCGCATACTCAAATTTCTTTATAAAAAAGATTTGAATACGAAATGAGATTTCTCTTCTAGGTACGTGTTAATGTATAATTAACAAGAGGAGAAAATAGTTTGTTAATTACAACCACGAGTGTACAGATTAGTTATAGGGAAAGGGGACAGTTAAATATACGACAGTCAAGATGGCATCTCTTCTGGCCTGAATTGTGAATCTAAATAACTTATTTCACATTTTGATACATTATTATTGTTTGAATTATATGTTTCTTTAAAAAGACTTAAACTCGTCAGTAACTAAAACTCAATTATTCTTAGAATTGAAATTAAAAAGCTAACATTTTTCAAAAATTAATTCAAAAGTAATTGATACATAAAAACCTAATGAGAAAATCTTTAAGAAAAAGTTTTTACTTTCAACTCTTCCATTAAGTGAAGAGGCATCATAAGATTTAGATTTTATAACCAGGTTTGGATCCTTCGAAGATTTTTCATCTCAAATTTTATAACATTTTAGTACCACCATCAAACCATCCCTCTTTTATTATCTTCATTTATTTATAACGTTCGTGCTGAGACAGGAAACTAATCCGCGCATTTATTGCTTGCCGAGAGCAATAGTGATAAAATAAAATAAATAAAAAGGTAAACTACTCGGAGCCTCGATAAATAATTTCCGAGCTAATTTAGAATTACTAACACTTATTGAATGTTTGCTTTATTTCTAATACAAGAGCAAATTATAGAATTAGGTTCAATCGATATACACCGGAACCTGAATTTTATCCCTGAATTTAACCTATAAGATAAATAAGTTATTCGTAATGCAATACTCGTTTCAAAACGTTTTTATGAATGAGAGGATAATTTAAAAAGTTTCATGTTTCAGATGGCTGTAATTTTCGAACGTGTCACTTTCCTTATTTTTATTCCCAAAGAGGAAAACCACTCAGGTATTTTACATTTTTGATACCAGAAACAGGTTTTAAAAGCCTGCGATGAATTTTCAAACTTTTTGCTCAAGGAAAACGTGATTATCGCTCATTGCTTATTTCCTACAATATAGATTAGATTTCGTAAATTCTCATAGCTCATATTCTTTGGAAAATAACAGGGATAATAAAGGAGAATCAATTTATTATGCACAGGAGTTTTTATATTTTATGGATATATTATATTGTAAGTTTTTCAAGTAATTTTCAGTTGACTAAAGTATTTTTGATTGTAAAGTCTACTATTGTATTTTCAATTAAAATATGAACTATTTTAATTTTTATTAAAAATTCTTCTTTTTCGAATGAAAATCAAAGAATTTAGATGGACAATGAATCTTCCCTGTTTGAAAGTTCTCACTTTTCATCTAGAAATTATTGTTTTTTAGTTGAAAATAATTATTTCCGTGTCAAAAATTCAACTGCGTCATTGAGGATTCAACAATTTGGTTAAATTATATTCTTTTCACACTGAAAAATATTTCTTGGTAGAAAATTCGACTCTTTCGTTGAAATTTCAACTATTTCGTTAAAAAGTTATTATTTATGGACAATAATTTATGGTTTTCAGTTGAAAATTCTACTATTATGTTAGAAATCCATCTTTTCTGGTTAAATTAAACTTTTTTTTAATATAAAATTTGTATATAGCATTTCTTGCTAGAGATTTCTTGTTTTTTTATTTAAACTTCAAATACTTGGTTTGAAAATTCATCTTTTCCGGTTAAAAATTCAACTTTTTGGCTGAGACTTCATCTCTTTTTTATTGAAAATTCAAATAATGTGGTGGAAAATTCTACTACGTGATTGCAAATTTTATTTTGTTAATAAATCCATTTTATTTTTTCGGGAATTCATTATTTCAACTAAAACTTTCGACTATTCCATTGCGAGTTGTAAATTGATTGCTTTAAGCTCAAAATTAAACTCACATTCGAAATTCATGTATTTTTATCGAAAGTTCTTCTTCCATGGCAGAAACTGAATATTTGTGGTTTCCTTTTGTTTCAAAATGTCGTATTTTTCGTTGAATTTTTTTTTCCAACTCGAAACTTGATCCACTTTATTTGCGATTGAAAAATAATCTTTTTCGGTTGGGAATTGAAACTATTTTATTCGAAATTCGTCTTTTCTGGTTAAATTGAACAGTTTCAGTTTAAAATTGAAATACTTTCTAGTTGAAATATCAATATCAATTATTACATTTTTCGTTGAAAATCCGTCTTTTCTTATTGGAAATGAAATTAATGGATCCGAAAATTCATCTTTATTGGTAAAAAAAATGCAAATTTTTTGACCTCATCTTTTTCGGTTACAAATTCAATTATAATGTTTAAAAATCCACAATTTTGTTGAAAAGTCATTCTTCACGGTTGAGAATTCGTCTTTTTCGGTTGAAAATTCAATTAATGTGGTAGGAAATTCTACTATTTGGTTCGAAATTTTATTTTGTTCAAGTACTTCATTTTTTTGATTGACTATTCCAATAAACTGGTTAAAAATGTGTACTTTTAGTTAACTTAAACTAGTTTCGTTGAATTTTTAATAAAAAACATGGAGTTTCAACCAAAAAGTTGCATTTTTAACCGAAACAGATGAATTTTCAAACCAAGTAATTAAAGTTCAAATAAAAAAACAAGAATTGTCTATCAAGAAATGCTATAGATAAATTTTATATTAAAACGAGTTTAGATTAACCAGAAAAGACAAATTTTGAACAAAATAGAAGAATTTTCAACAAAAAAACATTAATCATTGACCATAAATGATAACTTTTCAACGAAATAGTTAAATTTTCAACAAAATAATCAGATTTTCAACCCAAAAATACCAATTCTAAACAAAAAAAGTCGCGTTCCTGGCCTATGAAGAAGAATTTTCAAAGAAATAGACGAATTTTCCACGGACGAGTCATATCTTTTACCAAGAAATATTTTTTAGTGAAGGGAGAATAAAATTTAACCAAATTATTGAATATTCAATGAAGCAGTTAAATTTTTGACACAAAAATAATAATTTTCAACTAAAAAATAATAAAAATTGAGTAATTCAAAATTGGTAAGAAAAAAAACAAGTTCAAATTTCTTTTATCGTCCCAAATTCGAGTTATAATCTGCGACTCCTGGCAATTAAATAGAAAACCAAGAATCCATCGACCAGATTTAGACAAATTTGTTCGAATATACCTATCAATAAAAAAAGGCGAAGAAAAAAGAGAAAAAAAAAGAGAAAAGATAAAAGAATATTTTTTTTGGTCAATAAATATTATCTATAACATTTTTCATTGATAGTTCGTCTTTTTCATTGAAAATTCAATCAAAAATTTAATTATTATGTTGGGAATCCCACAACTTTGTTCAAAAACGATTCTTTATGGCCGGAAATGCTCCATGGCAGAATCAGCTGATGACCACGTTAATTTTTATGGGTGGTTTGGTTTCTAGATGCTTTTTCCGCAGAAGCGTTGGTGTGATTGCTGACCATCCTAACCTCCAAATAGTGATTATAATACTTCTGTTTGTGCTTAAAATAGCGTAGGTATAAAATATATACTACCGATACGTATAAGGTATAAGTACATCTTTCTGTACCACTTTCTAGAATAGAATCGATTATCCACTGTAGGGCAAACTGACCAACAGTGGACAAAGTATCAACAACTCGAAATGATAAAAGAAACTTTTCAATGGCCTATAAAGTCACTTCTACTGGAATCTTATCACCGTAGTTCAATATATCAACTTTATTTATGCCATAAGAAATCCTTAATTTATATCGTACTTTATGTTGACTGCAATTTACAAATTTTTGCTATCCACTGTAGGGATGTCCCCCCTACTTCGTTGAAAATGACTGCGGTCCCAGAGATAAACATTATTGTGGAAATAATCTCATGAGAAATTTTAGAAATAAACAATCGAAACAAGAATAAAAGTTTCCAGCGTTTCTCGTCAAATAAGTTCAGACCAGGTGTTTGAAAAAAAAAGGAAAGGATTTCCTTGAGTGGCAAAATAGAGGTGAGTCAACGTTGACTGGTTCTCAGGGAACCAAAGACGATGAACCTGAGATTGGTATTTCATATTCATATTTCAGACTTGTCTTTTATTTTGAAGTCAAACAGAGATTTTATCCTCAGGTACCGCTAGCTTTACCTATGAACAGATACAATTCGCATTTATGTGTATGTCTATCTTGAAGATGAGATGGCGTCATATTTAAAAAGGTACAAGTTACGAGGAGGCACTCCTTTAGGTGATTATGATCTCCTCTCGAAACCTACACTCATTACACATACATATAAAACCAACAACACGATTTTGTTGCTCCAAAGTCTGCTGTATATTTTCTGTCATAATTAAATGCCTCTTTGATTCGAGATGAGCTGACGTTTAGAGAGATAAAGGGAGATTAAAATTTTTCAGGAATGGGGCCACTTGATGAGAGGTAAGGAACAAGGAATGGGTCAACTTTTGTCCCAAAAAGACAAGTTTATACCAGAAAGCTTGAATTTTCGACCAGAATAGGTAACGAACCAAATAGGTTAATTTCTGAACCTACGCAGATAAATTTTCAATAGAAAACTCGAGAGGTTGACCATAAAAAAAATGTTGACGGAACAGTTTGACCCTCAACCAAAGAAACAACTTTTTAACAAATATTCAATGCGTTTTTTAACAAAAAGATTGATGTTCTATCAAAAAAGAAGATTTCACAAGAAAGTACATTAATTTTTAATGAAACTGTTGAATTTTTGAACCGAAAAGACAAACTATCTTCAGAACAGTTGATTTTTGAATCCTTATATATAATTTTTCAACAAATGGATTGATTTTCTACGATGCAATAACCGCCTTAGCACTCCAATACGCGGAGAAGTATTGTCCGCGGAGGAAAGTTAGAAGTCAAACTTCGGTTACATAAAAATTGTTCAAATTTAAGTTTTGACAAACAATCCTTGTACAGAATTTGATTACG
>WSXT02065073.1:0-12510 GCA_011762715.2 Neuroterus valhalla | reverse complement strand
TTTCTCGAAAATTCCACGTATCATATTGAAATAAAAAAATACGTATCAAATATTTTTAAGTACTAAACCGAAAAAAATGTTAAATGCAAAAAAAAATTTTGGTGGCTAATTTTCTGTGGAATGCCCCATAAGTATATTTACACTTTGATATATAAATACAACCTTTTGAAAAATATGAATTTCAATTTCTGTTTTACAAAATTCTTTATAATTATTTTAGTGCTGAAAATATAGCTCAACTAGAGCGATTATATTATATATTTGTATACCTATATTATATCATTCTCAAAATGTGAAATTATTCGTTAAATATTTATAAAAAAGTTATACATTTATAAAAGCATAAGTCACAGATAAGTTATGATTTCAAAAGTAATAGTTTTTAGGATTAAAAAGGGTTGTAAATTTTGTTGAAGATTTTACTAATTTGGAATATAAAACTTACCTTGTAAAAAATATGATTTTCAATTTCTGTTTTACAAAATTGTTAATAATAATTTTAGTGCCAGAAATATAGCTCACCTTTTTCAAAACAATACATTTTTGAAATGGAATGTATTGAAATGCCAATTCAATTATTAGTAGAATAAAGAAGATAATTTTAAATTTTAATGTTAAAGTTCGGTTATTTACGAAAAAACACGGAATAGAATCTTGTTGATTTTTCATTCCTTTTTTTCGTTTGACAGTAGTTGACAGTCAGAGGGTTAGATTATTGACACTCGTTCAGTGTGATTACGTGATCACAGTCGCACTAGCCCGGTGTGAGTATGAACCATTTACAACACCACACGTGGTGTCGAAATCGTACAATCACATCGAACACCAATATGTCGCACTGGTCTGGTGCGATACTAACACCGACACTGGCATTTTTTTAGAAATGTCCGTATTTTCGGTTATTTTTGGAACGTGATCTTCTTTTCAAATTATACTTAACCACAACATGCTGGTCTGGTGGCGTAGTGATAAGAACTCAACGCGCCGGGTGGATTGTCGAAAAATGGATTTAGTCTTCAGTGCAAACAGAATAAGCGAAAAAGGTTTAGAGCGATTTTTCGGCAATGATTTTTTAGAGTTAAATTCTCTGTTTGTATACTCTATCATATGTTAATTTTTCAAAACGAATTGGAAAGCATCGAAAGGGGAAATAACAGCGTGATTGAAATCTTAACAATAATGGATTCAGTGTTAGAAACTTTTGAAGTAGGTGCGATTCGAAATTTGTTCTACTGAGCATAAAAAAAAATTATTGATTTGAGAAGTGACG
Source organism: Neuroterus valhalla (assembly GCA_011762715.2). NCBI lineage: Eukaryota > Metazoa > Arthropoda > Insecta > Hymenoptera > Cynipidae > Neuroterus > Neuroterus valhalla. Next base: position 11,240 of record WSXT02065073.1, on the reverse strand, counting down.
GCAAAAAAGTAGAATGTGACACATTCATCGATTCCATGTTTTTCGCATACCAAAAAACATCCGAATACGTCGCCGAAGCATCACTTTGAGATTTGAAGGATTTTGAATGGTTAGATTTCAAAATGGAAGATGAATTAGAGTATGAATCGGTCGAAAAATCAGTTTTGTTCTTGAACTCGAAAAATGTTCAGATAAACAATTATATTTTGTTCGATCAAATAAACAATTTACAGAAAACGCAGAAATAGAGAAAAGACGACAACGAGTTTCTTGCAAAACCTAGCATTTCAAAAATCTGTGACTTCTTTGCTGCTAATTCCAATATTTTGTCATATTCTGAGATTCTAAAAATCGCTCAATGTTTCCAGGCGATTCCAGGGCATAATGCCAACTGCAAAAGAATTTTTTTCTTATCAATACACAATGGAGCGACGAAGGAAATAATTAGGCAAATTTTAAACCCGAACCGACAATTTCCATTTTTGAGGCAGGTACACTTCAAAAATTATGCTCCATATGTGTTACGAGCATATTTTCAAGGCTTCATTAAAATTTTTGATGATACAAACATGGAACAGCAGATAAATAATGAAAATATTTGTTTCGTTACAAGGAAAAAAATATCGGCTGCCTAACAACAAAGTAAACATAACCTACGAAAAATTCAAATATTTGATTATGTTGATCACACATCTAAAAATATGCTTGTGTCACTTTCTTTATTTGTCGCGACTCTGATAAAACACCTGTATTGGTAATTTTTACCAATAGATGCAATTACAACCAAATGGTTGAGCTATTCACCAAATTCTTAAATTTTCAAGCAAAGCAAACGGGTTTCTAATTCTGGAGAACATTTTTTTGATAGAACAGTTTGATTTTAAACTAAACTAGATAACGTCATAATAAAATTGAATTTTCAACCTGCAAAGTTACTTCCATAACCGAATAGTTAAATTTCTAAAGGAAAAATATCGACATTTGACCAGAAACTGTTCCATTTCCAATCCAAAAGTTGAATTCCCATGCCATAAATAAATCCAATAATTTTGGTCTTCATATTCTCTGCATGAACAATAGAGCTAAAATATTTGAAATACTTAGAAAGGGGTACGAGAAAGGCAAAATGGTCCAGGGGCTATTAATAAATTTTAATAAAGCCAACCCTGCTTCAAATTTCTTCGAAAATTTTTGAAGCAATGGAATCAGATGGAACTTCTTGAAATCCCTTCCAATTCTCTGAAGTTTCTTTAAAACAGGTTCAGTCTTCCAATTTCAGCACATTCATTCGATAGGTGCGTCGCGTCAATGGAAAAAGTACTAATAGTGGTGTTAGCTCAAATTGTTTCTTGTAGTCACTGATTATAATCAGTAAGGATTTTCAGTAATGGTGAATAAAGTATCAATGTTTCAAATTTGCAGGTTTGGGATGCTCACTATATTCTGAATGAGAAAAAAATTCTAAGACAGAAGGAGTTAGAGCACCCGAATATATTACTAATATTATATTAATAATGTATTATTGATTAAATTACATCATTGTCACATTCGAAAATTGGCATACAGACACTCCTTTTCAGATAGTTGGGAAGATTGGAAAAAGACAGCCGCATGAATTATTAACACTCACCTGAAACAAACAAAGAAACATAGCTTTATCAGAAAATGTATTAACATACAGAGAATTCTTTATTAGAAAGAAATATCTAACGCGACAAGACCGGATAAAAAATGCAACTTGAAGGAAAAGAATCCAGGAGTAATAACTTTAGATTTTCCAGTTTCTGATCTAATTGAGGAATGATCAACTTATAAAAACGTTAGACAATAAATCATTGCACAAACAACATAATTGAGTGTTTCTTATCCATAAGATTTTTTTTGATCTGGTAATCTTGACTTATGAGAAAGATGTTTCTAGACACATTGTTTGTTGAAATAAAGGATGCCGTCGTCAATGATCTTTGATGATAGAGAATTATCATTTGATATTTTCTATTCATTTTGTAAACAAATTTACTATTTTAATACATGCAAATCAAATGAACATTTCATTAATACATGCGAAACAGAAGAAAATATTTTCCTTTTGTTTCGCACGCATTCCTCAGCTAACTTCAACACATTCGTCTTGTAGGCAGTAGGGATAGGATCAGCTGATTTTTCCAACATCTTATATTGAATACTTGAGCTGAAACGTTCGGTCATCTTATGCTTTGATATGATAATACATTATCTACTTATTGTAATAATGAATACAGGCTTGCCTTTGACCAGGCTACTGGGCGCGTCCTCAGGTTGCGGATAGAGGGACCCTATACCGAGGGTTTCTGCTGAATACGGTTACGAAAGTCTATAAGCAGTCGCGGACAACGGTCCAGGAATGGTCTCGGAAGAAAAAGTTCGAATTCAAGGCGTTAACTACCGTGCCAAAGGCTGCATTTCAACAGGTTGTGGTATCGTAAACAGTGTCTCTAGGATACTACGTCACCTCCTTTAGAGTGTACGCTCTCTGAGTGGACGTTACATCCGGATCTGGGACTCTGCGAGGGTGGACTTTATACTTCCTTAGCTACTCTTGGAGATCAAATTCTCAAATAAAAGTTTAATTGAAGAATTGTTCGGATAAGATTTGGACGTGACGGAGAAACGGGACTTGAATTTCAGGACTGATGTGAGATTTTTCAAACATAAAGTGTTCAATCATCTGAAGCAAACGAAAAAGTACGACAAGAAGTTGGGAAGCATTTTGAGGAAAATGCAAGATTTTAGCGGGACAAAAAGGCATATGCTCCCGGAACTCAGCAAAAAATTAGACGAAGCGTTTGAAAAGATCGACCATCTAGAGGACAATAAATGAGATACGGAGAACTGGTTTGCGGACTTCGAAATACATCTCACTGAAGAACTCGGAAAAAAGATCATTGAAGAGAAGGTGCAAGAGAAAAAGCTTTCCGCCAAACATTCAGTGTTTAAATGTGTGGGGACGCAGTTGGATGTAGATGCCCGGACAACTCCGTCTTTCACCCAAGGGAAAAGGTTAGGAGACCTCACCGAGAGTCTCTCAGAGACGAGCGCAAGCAGAGTTGCACCAAAGAAGATAAGAAGTCTGGTGCAGAGGCTTACGTCTGTAGCTTTGAGGTCTCTCAAGCAGGGGAATCCGGCTGAGAGGCCAACGAAGATGGAGGAGGGCCTGAGGAGAGCTCGACACAAGGCGATGCTAATAGAGCCATCCAAAGCTTGGAGCTACGATGAAGGTCCTCATAAACATCAAAAGGACAGGGAAGCCAGACAGTGGGAAACGAGGCAGGAGGCAGGACTAAGCGGACTTCTGCCATCAGAGGAGCTGCATCAGTAGGGGGAAAGTGCAATATCTCGTTCCTCGCGTTGAGGTCGAAATACTAGTCCTCGACGTGACTTCAGAAACAGAAGATGTTAAGAAGGCGATAAGGAGTTACTTCGTGGCTAAGACGCAGGATAAAAAAGAGTCAATATGACAAAAAGGGACTTCAGGGGTAACTTGAAGGCCTATTTCGAAGTGACAGAAGAAATAGAAGCAAGACTCATACGTTCAGGCCACCTAAAAGTAGAGTGGGTGTCCTACCGCGTGAAAAATAAGCTAGAGAATACTCGGTACTACCGCGGTCAGAGCTACGGCCATATTGCAGCGTCTTGCAATGGCCCTAACAGGAATGCTTGTTGCTAGCGACGCGATAAAGAGGGACGCAGGTCCTTGGAGGGCGCAAGCGCTTCACACTGCTGCCTCTGCGCAGCGAAGAAAGATCTTGCTCGGACTGATCATCTTCTAGGAACCGCAAGATGTATGGCGTTCTGGGGAGGATCCAAGAAGAGGAAGCCGGAAGGAACTAAACGATGAGTCGCGCTGACTGGAAATAACATTCGGGAGAAGCCAAACATGCCCCACCAAAATCTCAATGGCCGACGAGCCCGAGACGCGACGTGTCAACGCACTACTGAGGACGCTGCGTACAGCTTGTTTGGAGCATAAAGGACCACCAAACAAGAAACCAGCAGGAGCCTCTAGAAGATGGTGGTTTTTTAGTGGGTAATAGATGGAAACAACAAGCCGTTTGCGTCCATCAATTGTTCTTCCATTATATATACGTGATGTCATACATATTTATGCTTATGACTATTTTCATTTTGTGAGTATGATCTTTAACGCATTTAATGTAACATGAATTTTGATTTATTAGATTAAGAAAGGAACACTTTGAAAAATGAGTTTCTTTATCGTACGAATCTAAAACCGTATGATATTTTGATCCCAAATCTTGAAAAAAAATGACAAAAGTTTATCAGAAGCTCTTACAAGTGAAGAAATAATGCTATCCTCCTTCCTTTGCAATTATTGTTGCTTATAAGATTGTTGCTATTAAATCAAAACCACTACTAGATAACACAGCAAAACGTTTACTGCAGATTCCGAGTATTAAAATGTCCAATATTGAGAAACATGTCATATCAATTACACTTTTCTTAAGTATGGTTGGGATGGGGCATCAGACCAAAGTGCATACGAACAAAAGCTTCAAGATGGTATGCAATCCGATTGAAGCATTTTCAAGGTTTCGATGTAACTCTTGAGACATGAGTCAGAATCTGAGGGAATTTGGAAGAAACCTTGTCCTGGATCTATCGAAACAGTGCGTACTATTATTTTTTCAATACGCTGAAGAAACATCGGAACTTACCAGGTTTGAGGTAGATCGATTAAGAGACGAAACAAAATTATTCTTTCCAACAAAATTTTGCTTGTCAAGTTAGGGTGACAGATAAAATGCTATTCACTATGTTGAATGGAAGAATAACCCAAAATATTACCAGAAAATCAAGTGCTGCAATTCGCCATTGATGCAAAGCAAATCCTTCTTAAATGAACGAGTTGAATAGTGTCATGCAGAAAGATGTCATTCAACAGGATCATGGGCTTGGTCTTTTATCCCTCCGTGGAAAAATACGTTTCATGAGTCTGATTTGAAAGACTGCTTATCGCTTGGATTTTCACCATCGGAAAGGAAAAACAGTAAAACAAAAGGCCTTCATGAAGGTGCAAAGAAGAGGATCCAGGAGGGTTTCCGGAGAGGAATGGGTTTGATAATAGACGAACCTAAGCATAGTGAAGGAACTTCCAACGATGGTTTCGCAGCTCGAAGATTTTTCCGGGATCTTAAGAAAACGTGGAAGATCACAGGCGTTGATGCCCACTTTATCCAAAGACTAAGCATTATTTTGCAAAAACTTCCTTGGTGTCGCGAAATGATCATTGTAAAATTAAAGTCATACGCTGTACAAACTGCAAAACTCTATGTCGAGCTTGACAATTGGTTTTATATTTATATAGCTACAAACATGGATGTAGTTCACAAATTATTGACCTCCTGACGCTCACTTGGCACATCCAAGAAAAGATTGGAGGCATACTGATAGTATTCTGTATAGTCCGTCAGTCCGCTGCCAAAAAGTATGATGATAGTATAACGTATGCCCATGAGGTATTCACCATTTGCGCACATGATGATTAATAGACAAGCAAAATCAGTGCGTCCACATGGAACTTGTGTGGATAAAATCAATTTTTTGTCGCAAAAATTCAATATCCTTTGTAATACGATAGTATAACGTATGCCGAGTACACTTGGCAATATTCTAACAAAGTAAACCATGAAAAAACGATCGGCAAACGTGGAGCGTGGAACACCAATGAGATATTTTGTTTTATTTTTAAGATCTCAGCCGAACTTCACGTTTTCCTCAAACCCGTGCTCTACGTATGCCGATCGTCTTTTCACGGTTCACATTGTTAAAATATTGCTAGGTGTGATCGGCATACGTTATACTATCGCATTGCAAAGAATATCGATTTTTTTCACACAAGATCCATGGTGACCCCTAAAGCCCTCGAGCTCTTTATCCCAGAAAAATGTCTTAGGAATCGAAACTTGACCGCGACCCATTATTAGAATCTTCAGAAATTGACCAAGGATGATGGTACACAGCATGGTATACAGCAATTGTATGCTAATTGTTGTTGTATGAATTTCCATCTTCAACCATTTCTAAGAATACTTGATTAGAAAAGAAAGCAGGAAATACCTTTGAGCAAACAATTATTGCATCACTGGCAACATACTACAAGGCTAGTGGTGTAAAGGCCGAACGGCTTCTTACTATAAACATCAACACTAGGTATTGGTTTGAAAAATAGATAAAAAAATATTAGATGATAACTTTCTATCATTAAATTTTACTGACAAAATAATTTGAGAAAATTTGAGGGGAAGAGTGATTACTTTTGCTCCTTACATATCCCACTTTGTTCATGTAATTTGTTTATAAAATCTATACGACACATCAGATGATAATGTTCAATCATTAAACATTTCTGGCGGAATAATTTGAGGAAATTTGAGAGAAAAAGTGATTTCTTTCGGTCTTTTGAAATGCACACTGAGCATTTGTTTATATGATTTTAACTTAATGTAGGTGAAATTTTGTTGACCAGTATATCAGCTTAAACATTGGTCTGAATGAAAACAATTTGTCACTTTTACGTCAAACAAGACGATAGGATTGGGAATGAATGAGCAATTATACCTTTCTCCTTCCAAATGGCTTGTAATGATCTCGTTTCATGGGTCTTCGCAAGTGATGTGTCATCTTCAGCTACTTAAAGATCCTCGACAAAGGGCCTCGAATGTATTGTAAAATTTGAATTTCGCACAAATCCTTCACGTACAAGCTTATATCAGCAACACGAATCTTTTGATTTTTGTCGCCAAAGAGTTATAATCGTCTGCTGCATTTATCACGTCAAAAATGTCTTCATTGTCACTTTACCGGAACGATGTTGTTCCATAAATTCATTCAAATTACACTACGCACTTGGGAAACTTTTCCGTAATCTCATGTGATCGAAAGGAGAATGTCAACGAAATCCTCAAAAAAAACTTGAATAAAATAATCTTCTATCTTGAATAGATTCCGAGTTGTGGTAATTTTGAAAAACCCCATTTTTCGATTTTTGACAAAAACACATCATTTTTCCGAAAACCTCCTGTAACTTCAAACCTATCGTTTATGACTTCTCAAAGTTTGCCATTTTTGTCACTTTTTTGGGGGCGAGAAATGGAGTTATATATTTTTTCTAAATATTCGATCCAGATTGAATCTGCGTTTTTGATTTCAGGTAATGAAACTAAGTATTTCCGGAAATGAAACTAAGTACTTATATGGAACTTTGGGAATTACTAAAGAATTGAGAATACATTTCTCATTTTTTAAATAAAGAATTTTTTTTTCTTCAATAGGTTCCGAGGTATAGTTCAGGCAAATCAAGACGGCAAGATTCTAAAAGAAAACTTGAAAGACAAAAATCTTCTATCTCTGAAAGGTTCCGAGTTTCACGATTTTCGGCAAAAAGATGCTACTTTTCAAGAGAACTTTTGTGTCTCCAAGCTTATCAGCATTATGGAGAAGTTTTCCGAAGATGATTTGAAGGAGACTTAATTTAAAGTAATTCGAAAAAAAAAGAAGCAATGTCTCATCTCTAATGGGTCGTCAGTTATGACCTCATAAACTTGACCATTTTTGCCAGTTTTTATGGGCAAAAAATGGAATTTCATTTTTTTGTTGAATCGATTCAGGTTGAATTTGCGTTAATAATTTCAGGATATAAAATGAAATTTTTTCAATTGAAAGAAGAAATAAAGGGAAAATCATCTCCTATCTCTTATAGGGAGTTATGGTAATTAAAAAAACACTAATTTTCACGTTTTCCAGCGATCGATCACTAAATTAAAAAAATACTAGGCGACTTCAAATCTGTCAATTTTATTCGAAAATTTTCAAATACTGACTAGTGAGACTGAGAGACCTGTTTTACTTCAGAATCACGCAGAATTCCATGTGTTTAATCACATTCTTGGGCAAAATCAACCTAGATTTGAACGGTTGAAGAAACGGGATTCTATTTTTCCGCCCTCAAACTCAGGCAGAAATTTGCAACTTTGGAATGTTATAACTTATGACTCATTTGCTGTAAATCGAAAATAAAAATGTTTGCTCCTGCTGAAGAGCCATAACTTGGAACTTGCTCATGACCTATGACAGGTAGGACCTTGTTTTCATTTTTGAATTATCGAAAATTGAGTCTATGTTTCTAATCATCTGCAGAACGGTTTATCCATTAAGGAGGAATTGAGAAAATATTAATTTAATATTATATCCTTAATTTCATTAAGAAAATGTGATCCATTTAAAGATGAAGAATGTCTAATGAAAAGTAGTGTGTTTTCACTGAAAACCAAAGTATTATTGTTATTTTTTTTTTTTTTTTGAAGACTTTGTCCTGTCAGTTTTTCTCAACATTTCATATAGTCAGATTCCAATATCGATACCGATTCAACCTGGAACAATTTATTTGAAAAAAGGAGCAAAACTCAATACTTTTGTGATTAAAAATAGGCACAAATGGTCAACTTTACAAAGTCATTACTCATGAACTATGAGAGGTGAAATATATTTCTCTTTCTAGAATTACTAGAAATTGAATTAACCTTGACTTATCTGTGAAACACTTTTCCATAAAGGTGATGAGTCTTGAGATTGTTCCATAAGCAATTATTTTTTGCTAAAGATCACAGAATTCTTTTTCCATCAGAACGAGCATGATTCTGAACCTATCAGAAGATAGAAGATTTCATTTTCTTTCAATTTTACTCAAAATTCCATCGACTCCCTCTTTCTATTAGTGATTTTGCTATTTATGCAATGGGGATGATCCATCCACGCAAAAATTACTTTAAAAAAGAAAAATGGAACCAGTTTGAAAATTGATCGAATCGAAGTACATACAAGAATCTTTTGCCAAATATTGCTTTAGCCGTTTCAAGTACCATTGTATACATCCATACCAGAATAGCTCCGGCTCTTGAGAAGTTGCGCGCGTGGATCTTGAATCCTGACCTTGAATGTTGGAAGAAACTAATTTGGCAAAAGGCGCAAGGACGATAAAATTTCAATTACCAGCACGTTGAAGGAAAGTATAACTGTTCCGCACTCCTTTGATTGTCTAAAAATGCCGGTTTTTAATTCAAGCAACAGGTTGGAAAAAATCGCTGAAAACACAAACAAGAACTTGTTCTATGTTGATTTTTATTCTTCAAGCGCGATTTTTCGAATTCCTTTCCAGCTTTGATAATTTATTGGTATTTCATAACTTCAGCAGCCAGCTTAGCTATCGAATTGAATAACAGTAAATCCAATAACATGAATTCAGTTTAATTCAACTTTCGACTCGACCAATTTACCACCTGAAAACTTTTTTCCATTTAAATTTTTCTAAGATTCAACTTTGCTTCTGTTAAGCGGCATCAGGATTTGCCAGAGGCGAAGGTTAAGTATAACACTTTTTTTCTGTCTTGAAAATATAGTTTTCGCATCACGATTCGATCAGAGCGCCACATGTCAGATCGAACTTCAAATTCCCGAAGAAGAGATTGGTATTTTTCCTGTGGTAAACAAGAACCACCACACCCACGACTGGAATGTTATAACAGATCTTCCGACTAGAAATAAAAATAAATTATTGGGAATCGAAAATGAGAAGTTTGTCCCGATAAAAATAATTTTCTTCTAAAAGACACTCGGCGAGGTGCGCGCGAACTCGGTACTGTCGGATGAGGAGGGTTTTGGAACAAACTACGACCTCCTCCTCTATAAATAAATGCGTTCGCTACCGGCTACACTGCCAGCTTGTAGTGCTGGCTTAGCTTAATTTGTCTTAATTTTTTGTCGGGGTTCAATAATCGGTCGCAACTCAGATTTTTGGAAAAAAGATTTTTCGGAAATTTTCCATAAATTTAAATATTTTGACATACTAGGGTCGGCGGAGTAAAACTTGTCGGTGGAAAAACTTTCTAGTTTGACTTTGGCAATGAGAAAAGAAGGCAAATCATTTCTGGATGAAAATAATAAACAATTACGTCAATATTCTAGCAAACGACGAATTTCTAATAAAAAGTTACATTTTTGGATGGAGAGATTAAGTTTGTATCAAAAAGAAGGAAGAAAACAATGAAATTTCTAAACATAAAAATCTGCTCGCTTTGCTTGACAGTTTGAGCGCGCTTGGAGCGCGCGTCTGTCCAATCTCGCGCTTCGCGCTTGATCTTCGTACTCTCTGAACAATTGTTAACAGATCTTTTGCAACTGAAAAGCAAACCGTTAGCTGCTGTGATTTGATGATTGTCAATTCTTTTTTTTTCCAAGCTCCTTTGGCTTTCACGAATACCTTCTCATCGCGTCTCTCGTGCTTCGCAATGGATTGACATAAATATTTATTTTTTATTTGTTATGATATAATAATTCACAATAAGCATTAATTTCAGAACAAATGTAGTTCTTTGGTCTTGTTTTCATAATTATCAAAATTTGTATTTTTTCCAAATTACCTGTCTTTTGATCAACCCTTCTTTCGGATCTCGTGACTTCGTGAGCTCTGGGTGTTTCTGGCACCACAGAGTGTGCAGGCGCGCCATTTAACCTCTGCGGGTAGGGACAGTACTGGCATCATAGCAACTAATCAGATCATCATCGAGTTGATCCGTCCATAAAGAACGTCGATTGTCTCGTCGGTTCATCATCGTGTTTCCATCTAATTCAGCACCCCGAACTCTGGAACGATCGGCAATACTGGCCGAACCATTGTCGGATGCTCTGCGCGTTTGATCATTTTGAACCGCATTCATAATTGGATTTAGATTTTGTGTATCCATGATTATTCCCACGAGTACCTAGGGAAGGGATTGTCCGACCTCGCAGAGCCCCGTATGTGAGGGCAAGGCTATATACTCCAGAAGGTCGTGCGTTATCCTGGAGACACCGTAAATGACACCACACCCAGGTGCCATTCAGCTTTCAGCACGGTCGTTCACGCCTCAGCTTGGGAGTACTTACTTCGGGATATCCCTGGACAATTGTCCGTCACTGCTTATTAGTTTTCGTAACCGTATTCAGCAGGAACCCTCGGCACAGGGACCCTCTATCCGCAACCTGAGGACTGGCCCCACGTTGGGCGCCAGTGGTCACTCATCTCACGGTCGTGAGACGTGGCCATAGGTGTATTTTATCGCGGTTCGACTTGGAGCTTGTGGCATTCCCCTGAATGACAGTTGCTCCCAGGCAGACCCTGCAGTGATTGTTTAACTAAATTTTAA
>WSXT02065062.1:0-12510 GCA_011762715.2 Neuroterus valhalla | reverse complement strand
TGAAACTCCTTGCCCTAAAATAAAAACTATAATTATCTCCTTAAATTCCCTGTCCCAAGCCAGATAAATGAGGAGAAAGCAAATAAAACGTGAACAGAATTTTTTTTTGAAGAAATGAAGATAATAATTCTTTCTGTAGGTATGGGCTATCATAATTCGATTATCAAAATTTGAGTCAGCTAAAAAAATTTCACAGAGCAACAAATTCGCAAAACGCTTTTCTTATAATAAAAAAAATTCTTCTTATGACGTATAGATATATTTAAATATTTTGAGAATCAGAATAATGGATCGTTACATTCTTCAGATCAAATGATAAGATCTCTTTTTGATTCATAAAATGAAAGCGGTCATTTCTCGTATTTTTTCGGTAGAATTTTGAATAGTGTGTGTTGAAACAAGTAAATTCCCGGTTTTTAATTAAATTTCTGGTAGATTCCCGTTTTTTCCCCAGTCAATAAAATTCTCGGTCTTTCCCGTTTTATCGGTCAAGTCGCCACCCTGATTTTACATTTCTTATAATTATTGATGTTATCAAAATTAAATGAAGACGACAAAATTCTTAAGTTTCCTCTCGCCTCTTTGCATATGTTCTAAGAAACTCCGGAACCACATGAAAGAATAGAGCCGACTGTTTGAGAGCTATAATATCCGCGAAATTAAAGAATAAGAAAAATGGATGGACATTCGTTCTTACTTTTAATTTCACAAATAGAATATTACGAGGGGTCAACGTAGAAAAAGGGACAGCCTCTTGAGTTGTGATCAGTTATAAGCACATGTAAGCCCATGAATAAAAAGTCATAAGAAACGGAACATCTTTAGAATAAATGAATATCTTACTTGATAATCCTCAAGCATAAATCCGTGACGATTCTAGCTTGCTTTACAATGTGACTATGAGGTTCGTTGAACTGTTCAGCATTTGTCGCCAGATATCGAACATCAAACTGCGCCGAGGTGATTCTTCTATAAAAATGATTTTCGAACCGAGCCTTAATAGTCGACAAGTCAATCGGGTACTCGACAACAAAAGCATAAGCCGGATAAATATTGAGATCAACAGGCGCGACAAACGGCTCTGCTATAGCGAGGCTCATAACTTGGTCAAGTCCACGAATTATCCTTCGACACGTCGCCTCTCTATCGCCCATGGGCCATTCTTCTGCCTGAGGTTGGTACAAAATCGCCTGAATCTCTTCTGGAAGCACAGGAACAGCACCTCCTATTTCTGCAGGAAGTCTGTCTTCATCTACGGGTTCAAGATCCCACGGACTCATCTTCTCAACCTCGCCGTTGTCCCACCTAACATGGAAGCACATGAAATACGAGTCTGGGAAGTTTTCATCCAAAGGTTCCATCGACTGGATTTGTCCCATCCACCATCCATCGTCAATCATGCACCGAAATCGATCCCCCAAAGACCAAGAACGAGCCAGTGCCGTTTCAAAGGTTTGCCTTAGTACCAAAAAATCTAAAACATCCGCCATGTCATGATACTTTATCGTAAAATTCTCTCCTGTCAAACGACCATCTTCGTCCATCGTGGCAAGTTTCAAACAACAGAGACGTGGAGGACGAATTTCGTATTTTATTCCCACAACTTTCACATACTCCATGGCCTTGATATGCATCTTAGCCCAAGGTTCACATCGAGGGCCAAGTTCATATACCTTTTTCTTCCTAACAGCGTCGAGGTAGAACTGATGACCTTGACGAAAGAAGACGATCTCGTCTCCCATTTGAGGATAGTAGGGCGCTTTTCTTGGTATCACTTCCGTGAGCCACTCCGATGGACGAAAAGCTTCAGGCACCTCATCAATTTCATTCGGAGGCAGCATTATTACTTTTTTTTTGGGACGCTGACTCCTTCTCCTGTCCGAATCGCTTGGGGGTGTAACAGACCTCTTCTTCACAGGTTTTCGTTTACTTCGCTTTGGTGGTTCCAGATTCATGCCATGATCCGCCATCCAGTCTGAATACACGCTGCTACGATTCGAACTAGAACTATCTGAACACATGTCGGCTTCATCGGCAGTGGAATCGTTGCTGTTGGAGCTTGCTGAACTTCCACTCGAAGCCACAGCGTCGGGATCTACAAATTCATCATCCTCCGGCTCCTCACCTCTAGCAGCTCTCGTCCTATAGCCGTGTCTTGCAGCTCTGTTTCGTCTGTTGCGATTAGACAACCGATTGCCAATACCACCTTGCATTTCGTTTCCAGTCGACACAACCTTAGGTCTGCGCTGCATCTCTCGTCTCCAATTCTCCAGTTCCAGATCCGCCATAGCGTTAATCTGACTCAGTTGACTCTCAAGAATCGCAAAGTTCAGCGGCTTAACAAGAATCGGCTTATTCCAAGGTGTTGTGTTGTCCCGTTGCCAGTTTCCGCTACTCTGCCTCACGCCTTCGACGTCCCCGACTCTCCTCAATCCTGGTCTGCTTCCTCTTGGGCTAGCAATTAGTCGAGCAGGAGCTTCACCCTGATTATCATCGCGATCATTCTCACCATTCTCTCCTTCAACAATAATGTTATTTCGCTGAGCAAGAGCCTCGATCAGTCTGTCAATGTGGGAACGAGGGTTGTGTAATGGAAGACCTTCTATGACTTCCTGCATTCCACCAGCTCCCACCGCGATGTTCGGAACAAGTTGCTCACCTCGACAATTTTCCCTTCCGGGGACCAATCTTTGTAGTGTGGGTGGATAAGGATTACCGTCAACGTCGACGAGGAAAGGTGGAGGCATCAAGTGCGGTGCAGTTTGCGTCTGTTCATCCAGAACGTAGTTATTGGAGTCCCTGATCAAAGGCCGGTAATCAGTGTGGAAGAACAGCTCTTTTGGTACTATTTTCAACGACTCGACGCCCGATCCAAAGCCGTACATCATCAAATGCCCATGTGAGTCTGTCGCGGCTAGCATCGTTCCATCCGGAGACCATTTTGCGTCAAATACTGCACCATTTCCTTGACCTTCGATGAAGTTTTGGAAACAAGCTAACGGTTCAGATTTCAGGACGTCCCAGATGATAAGCTGACCATCATGACCGGCACTGAGAATAATTCTGGGATCTATCGGGTGTGACTCAAGGACAAAAACTTCGTCTTTGTGACCTCGTAGGACCTTGACTAACTCGGCAGTCTTCGCGTTCCAGACCTTTAGAGAACTATCGTTCACAGCCGTGATGACGAATTCGTCACTTGCATCCCACGTGACCATCGTAACTTTGGCTTTCTTATTTGATTCCTCATCAGCTTCTGGTTCTCCGGGTAGTTTCGTGGACATGAGAAGACGTTTATGCATCCACTGTTGTTGCTCGAAGTGCCAGACGTTTGCGGTACCGTCTTTTGAACCAGAAATGAATTTGAGACCACTGTTGTGGGCCCACTGAATGCTGTCCACTGTGTCACTATGCGCTTCGACTTCAAGCACTCTTCGAGGACCCTCGTCTCCAATCATGGCATAGACACGAACGTGATGATCAGCGGAACCAGCGGCCATGAAAGCCCCACCAGGACTGAAGGAAGCGCATATCATTTGTGCCTGACCTGGTCGCATTTTTTCATGATACTGGATTGGTTTCTGTTGAAAAACTGCTCTCTCGTTGCCCTTCTTAGTATGAGGCCAAAAAGCTACTGAACCGTCGCTGCTGGTCGATACCAGATAATAAATGTCATTGCTAGCGATAGGACAGAACTTCACAGAAGTTATCATGCCGGAGTGCCCCGACAAGACGGCAACGGGGGACATTGTTTGGAAACACCAGACTCTTAAAATCTTATCCAAACTTCCCGCTGCAAGGAGAGTATTATCAAAATTGACGGCAATGTCCATAATTTCAGCTGAGGCCCCACGAAAAGTTGCGAGCAATCGTCCATCAGTTGAACTCCAGACTTTTACTAACAAATCGTCTGCACCCGTTATGATATATTTGCCTGTTCGGTCGTACAGGACGCAGTAAACAGCAGACAAATGGCCTAAAGTGTGGCGGTATAACTGTATCCTGCTATAAAATGACGAGTGTATCACTTCAAGTCTGCTCAAGGGTCCGGAGTTTTCTCTTCCCTGGAGTACTTTCACTGCAATGAGATGAAAGATCGTAAACATACCAAGGGAATGAATATTATTTTATATTCGCAGTCTAATGCAAGTTGTAAGACCATAAAGATAATTCAAAGATGAATCACAGGATAATGCAGGGCTCAGACTAACTCCACAGATAAAAAATATTGTCAATCGTCGAATAAGTTTTATTAAATAGTAGCAAAATACTGTATTTATTCAAAAAAATAATGAGCTTATATTTAAATCACACAGACCTTGAATCGACTAGAATGCTTTTGAAAAAGTCACAGAGGTACGTAGGTCGCATAACACTCAGAAAACTAAATCCAACGCTATAATTATAGTAATGATACATAAAACTTTAAATAATATGCAGCATATTCAATGTTCTCTTTTAAATCACGAAATACTATAGATGTGCAAATTATTATTGCACAAAGGAAATAAACTATAAAGTTATAACATAGACTTAAAAAACATGAAAATTGCAAGAACCAGTAAACACATTATTCAAAATTATTTATCAAAGGGGTTTCAAATTTCGAAAAGACTTTTTTGATCTGAATTCTGGACTTGACTCATAAAAATACTATTATGTTACCATTTAATGTAATTTTTGATTAAAATTTTGAATTCAATATGTTAAACTTGGCTCGTAACAGAATTTTTAATCTGAATTGGCGATTTTCAGAGGAAGACAAAAACATTATTGAAGGAGAAAATATCACAAAGTGGAACTAATCTAATTCTGATTCAAATTATTTAAGAACATAAGAAGACAGTCTTAGAATGTATTCCTGCTTCACTAATTCCAGTAAAATTAGTAAGCATATATCGTAAGTACTGATTATTTCACATCCTATTTAGAACTAGAGATGCCCCCATTTGAAGGTTTTTGAAATTTAGAATACTTTCCGGATCCTAGTTTTTTATGTAATTTAACTTTTTGAAAAGCCGAAATATTAATGTCCAAACATAAATCTTTTTCTCAATAATTGGAAAGGATTTATAAATTTGAAAAACAGAAAACATTTAAATAAAAAATTGTCTCTACTAATGAAAGATGAATGCTGTTATATATCATTATTCATTCTTGAAGCCATTCACACTAAAGTATTGTCCAATTAGATATTTTTGACTCTCGAATATGATAAAATGAAACTTTTGATTTTTAAAAACTCTTCCGATTTGACATAATAAAATGTCTGTGTTAATACTCAATCAATAAGAATATACAGAGAATTGCAGCTCTGAATCAAATACGGAGAAATTAATTTCCAGAATGACTAGTGATCAGGTAACTTAAAATTCCTGGGCGTTTCCCGATTTCTTCTCATTTGTCCCGAACTAGTGTATGGAAATAGGAATTTCAACATAATATACGTATGCAAAATTGAGGTCGCAAAGGAAACAGTCAAAATTTACACGTGAAAAATCATCCACGAAATTATAAATATAATCGAAACTACATTTGCCGATCACGCGTATGACACCACTTGCTTATCGATAATTAATCAAGTTCTTTTAAATGTTTATTGAATCAATGTTTTATCAAAATTTATACAGAATCGAAAACTTAGTTCGAAAGAAGAATTAAAGATT
Source organism: Neuroterus valhalla (assembly GCA_011762715.2). Classification (NCBI taxonomy): domain Eukaryota; kingdom Metazoa; phylum Arthropoda; class Insecta; order Hymenoptera; family Cynipidae; genus Neuroterus; species Neuroterus valhalla. The sequence goes on along the minus strand of WSXT02065062.1, from coordinate 6,844 downwards.
CAGAATCACGAGAATCAGATTAAGATTAGCAAGGTTTCGGAGATCCCAAGATTCAGCGACTCAAAAACAGTTTAAAAAAACAAACAGTTTTAAATTTCGCTGGAGATCTCGTAAATATTTCGGATCTTTAGACATCTTTGGGAATCTTAGAAATATTTTCGAGAAATCTTATGGAATACATCGGGTCCCAATAAGGCATCCGAAATCTCGAATCGCTAATTCTGATTTCTAAAGATTTTGAGATCGCGGGAATTGAATGATTTTAGAAGTAAATAACCTCTCAATAAAATGTAATGATGTTCTTAGTATCATTTCAAAGGTTATTCCCTTTAAAATCGAAGCAACCAATCATATTTATTATAAAAATGTTTGATCGCATGGTGCAACGTGTTTAAAGTTAAAACCAAAATGTTGAAAAAATTTGATTGTTTGTACTGGATGAAAGGTTTTTGTAAAAAATATTGAACAAGTAATCGTTAAGTTCCTATTTAATTTTATTTGAATATTTATGTATTTGATAATTGTTATTATTTTCCCAAAGATATGATGTCTTTAAATGTTTCTACTTTTCTTCCATCAACTTTGTAAAATGTTTATCATGGAAGATTTTATTTACATTTCAAAAAACACTTTGATATGTGCACTATTTTGGCAATATCTTCTTATGTATTAATCATTAAAATTTTTTGACGGTATCAAGTACGATCTTTGAAGTAATCAGATATTTCTCTCTCATATTCTCGGATAAAAAAAGAGAAAAATGTCAAGTAGAAATAAGTAGATTTCGCGAAGGAAGAACGAAATTCCCGGTACTAAATAGAATTTTCGGGGTTCTTCCCGCTTTCCCGGTCCGCTATACACCCTGATTTTTTTGGCTAAAGCGTGTATACATGTCGTTGCTTCAAAAACTCTTTGGTTACTATAATTTTCCCAAACTCAATTATTGTATACAACTCATTATATTCCATCAAAAAATATATATTTCTGCTTCAACCATAACAAATGATGTCCACTTATTTGATCTGGGAACTCATTCAAGGTTTTGACTCTGATATTGACATCAAAGATATTAGAATATCTTTGTTGATATACCTATGAAATTTTGATTTAAAAAAATTGAATTTGAAATTATTTAGTTTACAATTTTTTTTTAATCTTAAAAGTTCAACATGTAAGTGTTATCAACTGTAATGGTACAATTTTGAAAGACTTCAATACGTCCAAAAAATTCGTAATGTCATCAAATAAGAGGCCTCATATGGAAACAAAGAGTAGATGAACTAAGAGTATTCCTAATATTTTTCTAAGCCTTCAGGGCTATTTTTTAATACACTAGTGGGAAACCGGATTAAGATAGTGGCATTTTTTTTTAAAAAGTATTATCGCTTAAAAATAGTGTCAACAGCGGCGTGAGTGTGAGCCCTGATAATTATTTTGAAAAAGAATAATTGTAAAAACTAGAGAGAAAGCTTGATAATATATATTCCATGCTTTGCATGACATTTGAGGATTCTCACCAATATTGTGAACAAGCGTACTGCCCGATGGACCCATAAAAGGCTTTCCATCTAATCTTCCGGTATAGGTTCGAACACCCCGTATTTGTCGCAGTAAATCTATAAAATAAACACATATTGTTAATGAAAATGCTTGTTCGGCTTTCAAATATTTTGTTTTCTGAGATTCTTGTGCTGAATTTTACGTACCAGAAACTATCGAAAGTTAATAACAAACATTCTAGTTCGTTTTCAAAACAAATTCAAATTGATCACCTGCTTTTGTGCGCAATAGCGACTGTTTCCCTGCACCCAATAAAGAAACAGCACCAGGTATGCAAGGAGGAATTTCCTTTTCCAAGGCTGGACCAATTCGTGCACATATTTGCAAAAGATGTTGCGGTCCAATGTGAGAATACTTCTTTTCCTGTTTAAAATAGTTATTCATTAAAATTTTGACATATTTATATATCAATTTAATTACATTAATTGTTGCGAAACCAATGGAGATAACAAAATACTGGTTGGTGGATTCGAAGGCAGATCTTAAAAACTATCTATTTTCAGCAAAACCTGAAAATAGATTTATTCCGACTAAGGTACCTTTCTTCACGAAATGCCACACATCCATATTTTAATTTGTTCCTAAATTATTTGAAGTTTGCATTACACAGATGAAGGATTCACAAGATTTCACAAATCTTAGAAAAATGGAATTGAAACTTTTCACTGAAATTACACATCAGATTTAGAGAAAAAATATGAAAAAAAAAACATCTATTGAAAGAGACTTTCGAATATCTGTAGCTAGAAAATGAATAATTAAATGATGTGATTACTGAAGAACAAAAAATGCTCCCGCTACGATTTAAAAACTTTCGCGAAAGTAGTCCCGTCAGTTACCCAATGAGAAGTCCCCCAGTCGGATTCAGCTAATCAGAGAACTCGACTTGCTCGGTGTAAAATATTCCTATAAATATGCCGCGTAAACCTATATTCATTGATCAGCTTGCCCAAGATGGCCGATTCTACAACGTCATTGGAGGGAGGACTTGAGAGTGGGGGTACTTGTGCAACAGCTCTGCTGACATTACCGAGGAGGGGATGATTGTATCGGAGAGGGATTGAGGGATACGGAGAATATGGGGGTTGGAGACTGACAAAGGTACTTTATTTACCGGCCCCAGCCTCTTTCGAAGTATCGACCGCCCAGAATTGAATGAAAGGTTCATAAAAAAATCTTTTCAAATCTTGCATTCCAAAATTAAACTCCTAACCTAGTTACATCATATTTTGAGCTCCCAACAATCAGAGTGAAGATAAGGGCTACTTACCAATTCCTCAAAACTTTGATTATGCAAATTTCCCTCCCAATCGAGTCTCTGGGGCAATATCTGAAAAAAAAATTAAATCAAAATTGATATGTATCCATTTTTTTGTCATTCGAAAAAAACTTCATCCCCCTACGCAAGGTTGCTAACCTTGCGATTCTAATGTTTTGACAAGCAGAAACCACGTGCAAACCATGTGGAGCCACTGGCTATGTATACTGACCCCCGGCAAAACGTCAACTGCAAGTTTTAGTCTTACCTCAATTCGCTCCAATTCTTGCTTCAACACCTGGAATACAAAAGATTTGAGGTTAGTACTCTGCGAGATTTGAGACTGGGTTCAACAATTCATTCGATATTCACCTGGGCAGTCTCGCGACAGGGCCCCGCCGTCAAAAACTTTGCAATCAGGAAGTACAGCTCTGAAAGAAAGAACGCTTACAGTTTGCGAACAAGTCACACGCTCGCAACGTTCCACAGACGAGCATTAAACCTTATATTGTCCATTAGTTACCTGGTGCTATTACCGCCTCGTTCCTGGACGCCCGGGCCTCCATTCTGGGTGTCGCAAGAACAATTATTCACTCACGTACGTAAAGAAACATTTATTTTTTTCGGGTCATAACGAGCAGCAACATTTTGCATTTCGGTTTCTCTCTTGCGAGGTTTCGACCGCGTCACGCCAAGAAGCGCGACTTGCGCAGCAGAAAATAGTTCCTATTGCAGAGTATCTTTTGGAGAAGGGGAAAAGAAGTGAGGGAAACAAACAGAAATGATTTTCCTCTAATTAATAATAAATAGTTTTTCATGTTTAGGTATTGTGTCATTTTACTCTTATTTTTAAAAAGTTGAAGCAAATGGGAAACTTAAGATATTCAATATTTAAGGTTAAATCCTAAATTACAATAGCAATATAAGAAATCGCGAGATTTCAAGCTTGCTTCATATGCATGATTCGAGAAAAAAGATGATCTAAATCTAAATTTATTAAAAATCTAAATTTAGAAAAGCGAAAATTAATCATTTGTTTCAATTTGACTTTTAAAACTACCGGTACCGGATATGGAAACTCAGTGACGCATGCGCGATGCTCGATTGTATGATGTAAATTTTAGGGAAAAAAGATACGTATGGCTGCGTATCGCCGTAACACCATTGATTGCCCGTATGTGTCGTTGGGTGTATGCAGACGGTACGTGTTTTGTCCCGTTTTTGTATCCTAATTTAATATTTTTTAGTATTTTCTAGTTTTCTAAAAAACTTTCAGATAAATAATGTGAGAAGTTCATCTATAATATTATTGCTTTTGTTAATTAGCAGTATGTTTTATTTCAATGTTTAAAATTAATTGTGAGTATACGAAATTCTAACCTCTTACTAAAGATTCTTATGTGTTGAGTGTTCTTTAAATACGTGCACTGTCAAAAAAAGTGTTATTACACAAATCTTACAATTTTTAATAGTATTTAAAAAGAAAAAACCTCACGCATTGACGTAAAATTACTTGTGAATTATATTAAGAACGTAGTGAAGTACAATCAAATTTGTTTAAATAACTTCTTTTATCCTATGTAGGTCCCCTTTTATACCTTATTTAGGGATTTCACCAAAGTTTTGGAAATTTTATACTATAATCTTTGCGATTTAACAATTTCTCCTAAAATTAGGTAAAATCACAGCGAATTTGCGCAAGTTTCTTTTAAAGTGTATGAACAATTGGAGGCAATCATACTTTATGTAAATATTCTGCTGAACTCACATATTCATTATGTCAGTTTCATTTTAGCAATTTAATTTTGTTAAAATTTTTTGCATTGTTCCTATATTCTTTCGATGTATTATTTTCAATATGTAATTCAGTTTTTATGAGAATATACTAATTCAATGTGTATTTGCATTGATAAAAATTGTATTTATATTTTGTCTGTGTCTGCGGGTACTGAAATTTCGGTACAAATCGCTGCAGATACAACTTTGGCTATTTGCACCGAAATTTCATGACGAATGGCTTCCACCTAGCATTTTGGCTATATGTACCGAAATTTCGAAACATGGAGTTCCAAAGAGGAAAATATAGGTATTTTTTTCCTCAGTAAAACTTTGGCTGTTTGCACTAAGAGTTGAGTATGAATAGCTTCAAATGCAACTTCGGTTACTTGCACCAAAATCCCGTGACGGTTCGAGTATGGACCAATCACTTTTTTGTGACCTAACACTTTTCTATGATTAGTTTACCCCTTTTCCTGCAAACTATTGATTCAAATTTAAATTTTTTCAAATATAGGCTTTCTATAAAAAAGAGTCGATCTCGCATTCTAGTTCAGCGCGAAATAAAAAATGTCTTGGATACGAGATAGCACTTTGAATTGGATTCAGCGTCTAGCCGTCAAAATCGTGAAAAGTGGTCAGATTCCGAGACATGTTGCATTTATAATGGATGGAAATAGGCGTTATGCGAATAAGAAAAATGTTGAAAAAGTTGAAGGACATACGAAAGGGTATGTAATAATGATTTATGGGGGAAATGAAATTTTGTAATCATATCAAGATTGAATGTATCAACTTTTAAATTTTACTATTCCAGATTCGACAAATTATCAGAAACATTGCAGTGGTGTTTAGACCTTGGAGTTTCCGAAGTTACTGTTTACGCATTCAGTATAGAAAATTTCAAAAGAAGTAAAGAGGAAGTTGATGGCCTCATGGAACTAGCTAGGCAAAAATTCCAACGTCTTTTAGATGAGAGGTTTGTTAAAATTGAATCAATTTAAGTCAGGGCCTACCCGATAGGAAACTTATATCTGCTTAAGCGTAGATAACACATAACGGAAATTTTTCAGGCATAATTAGTATTTCTATTTTCAGAGATAAATTAATGGAACACGGAGTTTGCATACGAGTAGTAGGAAATTTATCTCTCATACCAGAGGATGTTCAAAAGTTAATCGCAGAAGCAATGCTTATTACAAGAGACAATAGCAAAGCAGTACTCAATGTGGCATTTTCTTACACCTGTAAGTATTGCTTATACCTGCTCAATTCAAAACAGTATAATGACATTATTTACTTTTCTTCCTGCATACAATAAAATTATGTAGCAAGAGACGAGATTACCGAAGCAGTCAAGGAAGTCGTAGACGGAGTTCAATGTACTGAATTATTGCTGGAAGATATAAACGAAGTTCTCATAAATGATTGTTTATACACTCACAAGTCTCCAGAGCCCGATTTATTGATTCGCACTTCTGGAGAAATACGATTTAGTGATTTTCTTTTGTGGCAAGTATGTTGAAATAATCAAAAAATTATTATCCAATTAAATTGAGGAGTTGACCACTCGACTGCTGAGTGTGCATCAGGATTCACTAAGCTTTCAAATATTTCAAGAGTTTTCAACTCCTCGAATCAAATATATTGATTCACACTGAAAGGAATGTATTCAAGCGTCCTAATTTCAGATTACGAGTACATGTATTTATTTCGCCGAAGTGCTTTGGCCGGAATTCACGGTATGGGATCTACTAGCCGCAGTTTTATATTATCAAAGGTGCAGATACGATTTGAGATTGATAGCTAAAAAGGTTGGAATCAAACCCTTAATTTGTAACAACAGAATTACTTCCTACGTTTTTAATGTATATAAACAAAGACAATTGTTTATAGAAAATATATCGCAGACTGCAGTCCAGTAATTAAAATTGTATGTGGCATATATTTTATGAATTTTAAATCGTCAGAAGTATATTGATTCCTATAGAACCATGTAAATATGTAGAATATTTCTTTGTTGATTTACTAGAGTATGTAAATATTAATTATATTGTATTAAGCTCAATATTTTCGATGAATTTAAATAAATTTTTTAAATTTTAACGAAGTTTATACGACGCAATTTTTAATCCTGGTATTTTGAAGTGAAGTAAAATGCACTATGTAAATTATTATGAGACAATTTATTAAATATTTCTGTACATTTAATTGATTGAATATATATTTAATTTGTCTGAAAATACTTAG
>WSXT02065051.1:0-12511 GCA_011762715.2 Neuroterus valhalla | reverse complement strand
GTTGGTTTGGACCTTCGATTCGAATCAGCCAAAGCTCTCGCCGCATCATAAACTGAACAAGTGATGGTCCAGAGGTCGCAATCTTCTGAGACATCTTCACAAAGGGTAGCATCCATTTCAGCCAGATCATGAGGCTTGGGAGGAACGTGAATTTTAATGTTTCTCCTTGTCCTAAAATCGCCATCGTTTCTCAAGGGAAGCTCCGTTTCAGCAGTTGAGCTCAATGTCGCTTCCTGATTTTCCTCCGCGACTTGTTCTTGCAGCTGTTAAGGAAGCGTCCTGCGTACATCACTTGTTCGCGCGAGGGTAACGGCACGGTTTCTCAACACTTGCTGTGGAAGGTGCGAAAGCTCTGAGTGTTTCTGGCACCACAAAGTGTGCAGGCGCGCCATGTAACCTCTGCGGTAAGGGACAATACTGGCATCATAGCAACTAAGCAGGTCATTATCAAGTTGATTCGTCTATAAAGAAGGGCGATTGTCTCGTTGGTTCGTCATTATTTTTCCATTTAATTCAGCACCCTAAACTCTGGAACGATCGGCAAAACTAGCCGAACCATTTCTGGGTGCTCTGCGCCTTTGATCATTCTGAACCGCATTCATAACTGGATTTGAGTGTTGTGTTTGCATAGTTATTCCCAAGATCAGCTGGGAATGGATTGTCCACTCTTGTAGAGCCCCGTATTCAACAGCAAGGCTGGGTACTCCAGAAGGTCGCCCGGAATCCTGGAGACACCGTAAAGGACACCACAGCACGGTGCCATTCAGCTTCCAGCACGGTTGTTCACGCCTTAGCTTGGGGTTTTTTACTTCGGGACCATCCCTGGACAATTGTCCGCGACTAGAAAGCTTTTGATTCAACTTCCCATAGACTCATCATCTGTCTATGTACTATTTTTACTTTACTATCACTTCTGGAAAACATCGTGTGATTACCAGCCCTGTCACTTTCCAGAGAGATGTCTTCCAGGGTGATGCCTTGAGCCCTCTCCTCTTCTGCATCACACTGTTTCCTCTATCCCTCGCACTCCGTGATTCTCATGGGTGCCTCTGTGGCGGAACTAATGTTTGTGAGCATGAGGTCACTCATATATTTTATTTGGATGACTTAAAGATTGACTTTGGGTTGGCTAAGTGTGCCAAGATTCATCTGAAACGCGGACGAATAGCAGGTATAGATAAGGACCCTGAGCTTGTTGACCGAAGTGCTATCAGACACCTTAGAGCTGGAGAGACCTACAAATACCTGGGTATGCCTGAGAGGAGAGCCGCATTCCGGATACAACATCAGTGAAGGAGGTTCTCCAAAACATATACAAATACCTGCTCCGACGGATTTGGTCGTTAAACCTGTCGTCGTTGAATCAGATATCTGCGACTAACATGCTTGCCGTCCCACGCACTTATACATCGCACGCCATAAAGGCTGACGCAGACTTCTCAATCTTCAATGTCTATTCAACCGATTCATCCTGAGTACTGTTCATATCATCGCGAACGGTAGAGATCCTCTCCTGGCAATGGGCAGGAATCACGGAATGAATGGAGATGGAGCGTTCCTGTAAAAAGCCGCCGAGCAGGCAGCTGAAACCCCTGGCCTGAACCTTAACATCAGGAGTGAGGACAGTGCATTATTCCATCAAGATGTCTCACTTCTGAAAGCAAAGGTGAGGGAAGCGGAGGTTAAAAACTCCCTTAAACAACATGAAGACAAGGTGATGCACGGAAAATTTTACAAAATTGTGAAAGAACAATCCATTTCACATGACTCAACGTTTGCGTTCCTCAAATCAGCTGGTCTCAATTCAGGAACCGAGAGTTTCATTTTCTCGTGTCAGGACGGTGTGATTTCCACCTTAGCATACCGTAGAAGCATATTACGTCAAGATGTTCCCAGCGATAGGTGCAGGGCGTATCATAAACTCCCTGAGCACCTATGGCATAGACCATCGAATTGCCCTATTCACGCAGGAACGACGTGTTTGTACAGACACAACGCTGCCTTAAGAGTGTTTTAACATCATCTTTCTCGCTCTTATGGCGTTGGCTATGACCCTGCTCTGCTGAATGCTCCAAGGGGGATAGAGTCTATTGTTGAAAACGCGGAAAACCGAATCTATTGGCACTACGATTCCTCGACAATAGCCCCTATCCAACACACAAGACCTGACATCATACTCTTCGACAAACGTGATCGAACTATTTTCGTGATCGTATTCTCGGCCCCGGCTGACGCTTGCATCAAAGACATGGAAACTGAGAAAAAAGTGAGGTACAAAGATCTCAGAGACCACCTGCAGCGCCATCATCAAGGATATTCGGTCAAATTAATCGTTCTTATCATCGGTGCTCTTGGAGGTGCAACGTCTGCACTGGTAAGTAACCTGATAGCCATACCGGTGTGCCAGAAATATGCCATGCCACTTGCTGGATGGATGCAAAGATCAGTCATACTGGGGTCGCTTCGTGTCCTAAGACGCAGGATTGTTTCACCGGTCCTTCATGGTGATTTTGTCGTGCATGTGGTCAGTCATCTCAGGGTCGTGAGACGTGGCTATGGATGTGTTATACTGCGGTTCAACTGAGAGCTTTTGCCATTTTCCTGAATGACAGTTGCTCCCAGGCGGACCCTGCGGTGGTTGTAAAACCAATGTTTCATCAGTGACCTGTGTCGGAGCTGTGGTGTGAGATGTTTGAATGAACAGCACGCAATGACATCTGGATCATTTTAGAAATTTATGAGGCTAAGGTACTAAAGTACAGTATAATCCCCCGCAGAGGCTCAGAATCGTCCATTTACACCTCTCTCCTGAAAATGTGAGTATATTCACGAGAATTGAATTAAACATATGGGCCACTTCTAGATGGACATAACTGACAATCATAAACATTACTAGATATATGCAATAATAGATTTTTGTCAAATCAATGTATTAAAATGACACATTACTGTGTTCATAACATTATCTTTGCGTCAATTTCTAACACTGAAGATAGTAGCAAGATATTGAAATATTGTTGCTAATACTATACATGTATATACCAATTATGATTCATAATAATAAAGTAGGCAGATCAGAACTCACCATTAAGACTCATAGAATCGTACTGCTCAGTTTGCAGGGGTTCTCTGTAGATGATCGGATCCATGCCCGAAAAATCGGCTACAGTACCAGTATAAAGTTCTCCGTTCACATAAACAAAAGTGCTGTTGTGTTGTGGATCATACGGGCAACGGGCTTGACCAGGTTTCTCATTTTCTACTGTATAATTACCGGCTTGAATAATATAATCTCTGCACATCGGCTTGAAGGCGTTTGTTGCACAAACCAAAAGATTATTGTTTCTAGTTTTGGCTAAAATTCTGACGTAATTCTGACATTTCTCTTCATCACTTCCCTTCATTACGCACATTTTTACATCTTGCTCCGATGAATACCATATTAATCTTTGTTGTTCTGTGAGATCCGTTAAGCTCAAATTGTGTACGAGATTTCTACAGAAAACAATTCCAAATTATAGTAAATAAGATCTTCAGTCAAATGGAGACACATTTCATAATTATTCGACAACAGACTTATTTCTTAAATACTAATGTGACTTAAATTCAAGGAACAAGGCGGAAACATCCGGAATTCTCGCGGTTGTTTGAGGCCAATCATGTGGAATGTTAAAATTAAAAAAACGTCATATCACGCTCAAAAAAACTATTCCCATCCGATCACTATGTTTAAGCAGCTTTAGGCGCGGTTAGTATTTAAATGAGTGACCTTTTGGGAATACCGCGTGGTACGGATGAAAGAACTATTGTTCAATATTCCATGCCAGTTTTGTTTAAACACATATTGAAAATGAATACGAGATGGAATCCACTGAAGTCGGTTAAGTGGTTTACACTGATGTCACAGTATCGGCTATTGGAGGTGTTAATTTTCTGAGAAGGAAATAAAATACTAGTTTTATCGATATAACATATTTTTTTACGCGGTTCTAACTAATTTGGCCTTTTTTTCTCCCCCTTGTTTACAGGTAAAGTATATCAAAATTTTGCATGCATTTGTCACAATTATTTTTTGGTTAAGTTCATTACTATTGCATTCATTTCGTCAATAAGAAGGTATTGATATTATCGAAGATTGACTTCCGTAGATTCCATCAAACCTCGACGTTTTCAGACTCACTAATGAACAACAAATAGATTTCAAATCAGTGTATGTCTTTCGTAGTCCTATGTGAGCAGGAAAAATTTTGAATAAATGATCAGATTGGATTACGCTTCTGGTACACATTTTTGAGACCAAAGGAGAGATGATAAGTTTGTCGAAAAGCTAATTTTGCTCGCGTATTCTAGTTGTATCCATAAAAAAAAGTTTTAAAAAATCAAACATTATATTTTCTGTTGAAACGATGGGAGATCTAAGCAAGTAAAATTGTTCATGATAAAAGTTTTTAATCAATCTTGAGAAATGTAATTGAAAATTTGGTTTTCCATTCAGACTATGCAAGATAATATAAATAAAAACTATGAAAAAAGTTCACCTTACAAATCAACCAAAGATATTCTTCATCCATTATTCAGATTTATTCAATAAATTTATTGAAGAAACAATTTCATCCAACTGCGATGGTGACTCTGCTTGCCAGAATACGCAAGCTCTCCTGCATATGTATAATCTTACGTATAGCGATGTCAAGGTACGTAAGCTCGTGATTTGTTCATGAAACCACCTGAAACGAATAGAGGAGAACCGGCACGGCAAGTATATTAGTGGCAAATATCTTGTTAAGCGCCGTCGAAGGAGATAACAGCAAGTCATCCACGCTTCAGATTCTTTCTGATACACTGAACTTATCCCAGATCCATACCGATTTCTCGTGTGTACCACTTCACAATCCTCACAACACACTTAAGCTGCAATCTTTAAGAAGCATACATCTTCAAGTCGTTTATATAAAGAATATCAAACTCCTTATGCTCACGATAATCATGCTCGTCACAGAGGTACGAACAATAATTGTGTGATGCGAGAGACTGAACAAAGCGTGATGGAGGAAAGGGATGGGCTGGCTCATGGCGTAATCCGTCGATGCACCCTCCTAAGGGAGGTGATACTGCTAAGTGTCACAATATATTTTCCGGATAAGAGTGCATTTCTGATTCCTCAAAGAGGCATCAACAGATCAATACAACCTACTATTTGCAAATAAATATTCGAGTGCGACAACAGACGTATGAAAGGACTACGGATGGTTGGATCGAAATCTTTCTATTAATCGACTTAGGCCATCGACAGTTTGAACTTGTAGAATTCAGCGCCTTTTCAAACGCTCACGTCGGTTAGCAGGTTCTCCCGACAGTCTGCCACGCCTTTATTTATTCCACGTTGTCGGTAAATCTCTCTCCACACAGGTCTTATTGTCTCGAGGACAGGTCTTGAGGAAGGCTGCAACATTTTAGGATTATCTATTGACCAGCTATGGCAAAATGTGCGTGCCTATCTTTAAATATAAAGTAAGGGTTCAGGTCGGGTGTTGAATTGCCAATTTTCACTGACATTTACTCGTGAAGCTCCCATCGATCGACAGTCATCCTTCCTCTTCCTTTTCCACACATAACTAAACATGCCAATAAAGAAGATCTTTTTCCGAGATACGGTGATGACAGGGATCTTTTCGTCTGATTACTTGTTAAATGAAGTTTTCCGTGTGATTTTTTATATTGGGATCTACAAGCGACATCAAATTCTTCTGAGAATGTTATTTAATATTCCATAGTCAAATGCATGACAATTGAAAAATCACTATTTCTTGTTCTGTTACACGACAAAAAAGTGTTAGTTAGAGTATCGAAAAGAACCAAGACTGACTGATTCTCAAGAAGAACCAAGACATCCTTATTTTTGAAAAGGGTCCAATGCATCTGTCTCTAGATGCAAGTCTCTAGATCTTCATTTTCTGTGTCAATCACTTCTACATGGTGAACTTGTTTCTATGGGTTTCAATTGATCTCGACGAAAGAGATAAACCCTTATCTGCTTTGCATACGGAACCCCATGAATAACCATATATACTCAAAAAATGGGACCCTCTCTATTCAATCGTCCTACAGAGCAAGTGGTCGAAATATTGAAGCACTATAAGGCAGTCGTGTCTCGTGTTAATTTTTAGTAGAGTTGCTTCAGCTTTCTTGCGAGGCTCGATACCTCTTCTCCTTTCCTTCTCCTTGAATGTGATGTTGTAGTCAGCCGGGACCGAAAATCCAATCACTTAAAGTGTTCCTTTCTGATTGTCAAAGTGTACGCTGTCAGGTCTCGTGTGTTCAATAAGGACTACTGTCAAGAACATGTAGTTCCGTCAAATTCAGCACTTCAAGTACTCTACGATTAACTCTATCTATCTTAGAGCGTAAAGCAGAGGAGGTTCGTGGCCAACACCATTAGAGCGACGAAAGTGGTAATAAAGCACTCTCAGAACCGCAATAAGTCTGTAAAGATACATCGTCGTTACGTGATTGCGACACTCAAATGAAATGAGGCACAGGTGTTTTGGATGTTTATACCACGCATTATTGAACATTATTGGGATGCTCTCTCCCAGAAGCATACACTCATGAGAATCGCGAAATGCGGGAGATTATGGGAGTAACGTTATGCAGAGGAGAAGAGGGCTAATAGCGTCGCTCTGAAAGACGCCCCTCCGGAAAGTGACATTGTTAGTTATCACACGATGTTTTCCATATAAAATAGTTTATCTTGTTTCCCAACGGGACATCAATCTCTCTTTGCATCACAAAATATGTGGATGAACTTCCAAACTTTTCAACAGAAAGGTGAATCACAAGCTTTTTGTTAATTAATCCAGGCCATCGACAAATTGCGTTAGTGATTCGCAGCTTCTTCGCAGACACTTGGCTCGATCAGCCGTTCTTCTGACAGGCTTCTGCACACATTCTTGATCCACGTTGTTCGTGAATCTCTTTCCATATAGGTTCAATTATCTGAACAATCCTGATTCAGTGTGACTGCAAAGATCTTATACAGCGTGTTCAGCCGACCTTGGGTTATTAAGCCACATATCATTGGTAGAAGTAATGTGCGGCCTAATAATAGCCACTGCGGAATAGGCGTCTCCGACTTAAAGAAATGAAAATTTCAGTTGAATGATTCCTCCTTGAACGTGTTACGGTTGTTGCAAAACTTTTTCCAAATAGGTGATGTTTTTCTGGCTTCATTCAATGAGTGTTGAGCTTTGTGAATCTTCCTCTGAAATGTCTTGACCCACTTGAGCTCGGGCGGGTCTCTAAGACAGGAAAATCGCTAGAGAAACGAGATGCGCAAGCAAGAAACTGTCGATTCTCCCTGAGCGATATCCATCCCTCTTCTATACTCCTCTCCTCGCATCCAGTGACACACATATTATGCGAACAATGTGCTGAGGATGGATGAATGTGTGATAAAAGATCCCTGTCTCATGAGCAAACTTCTGAACTCTCAACAGAGAAGGCTTACCTAAAATTCATGAACTCGATCGCACACTAAATACGGGGCGCATTTCTACCAGCAGAAAAAATCTTCTTGCGGAGATGATGCAAGTACCTCTTGGTCTTTCGATCTATTGTCGGCAGTACCCTTCTATTTGAATCAGCCAAAGCTCTTGCCGCATCCTGAACTGAACAAGAAATGGTCCGGAGGTTGATCTCGTCCACAAGATCCTCACATAGGGTTGCATCCATTTCGGCCAGGCCATGGAGCTTAGTAGGAATCTGGCTGTAAATGTTTCCCCTTGTCCGGGAATCGTCATCATCTTTCGGGCTACGACTTTTTTTTTGCAACTGGTCCCAATGTTGCTCCCTCATCTTCTTCTGTGTCTTGCAGTGGTGGTGGTGGAAATTGTTATTCGAAATGATCGAACGAGCGGAGCACTCGAAATTGGTTTGCCCATCAGTGCCGATCGTTCTGGATCTCGAAGTGCTGAATAAGATAAAAGCACGATGATGGATCGGGGAGATGATAAAAGTTCTTTGTGGACGAGTGGACTCGGTGACGATTTGCTGATTTGCTATGATGACAGTATTGTTCCTAATAACAGAGCTTACATGACGTGTCCGCACACTCTGCAGTGAAAAAAGATATGCATCGAAGGCTTTTATAACTGCTAGAAGATCAAGCCACTGACGGAGAAGAGGAAGCGACATTAAGACCAACTGCGGAAAAAAGGATCTTTCAAGAGATGATGCCGATCCCAGGACAAGAAGAAATATCAACATACAGGTTTCTCCTGAAGCCTTGTGATCCTTCGTAAGGATCACTAGACTCCTCAATCATCACTTGTTCAGTTTATTATGCGGCGAGAGTTTAGCAGATTAAAAATGAAGGGCAAAGCTCACGACAGCTCAAAAGACCATGAGATGCTTTCATCAAATAAAACGACAAGATTTACTAGGCGAGATCGAAAGCATTTTGTATTCAACCTTGCAACGTCCAGAGAGGAATGCCTACCAATCAATAATGCGTTGATCATGCTATGTGTCAACCTAGCTAGACCGTGTATAAGTACATAATGGCCCCATCTTGTTTCTGTGTACGATGGGTAGTGTGTCCACATTGACACGGTATCATTGTATGGACTTCTTCAAATGTACAGCAGCTTGGGAGTTCGCCTAAATCCTAGATTATTTTTCTAAGAGTCACCTCCAGTCTTAGCACCGAGGTTTTGCTTGGTCTGTTGGCCACTTGCATGTTCCCATACTCCAGTATTGGTCTAATGCTAGTTTCGATATTAGGGAGTTAATGGGGTTAAGTGTAATAATCAGGTTAAGTGCGAATGCAGCTCTAATTGCTTTCAAGCAGGCTTCATTTACATGAGTTTTCATAGACAAGATTCCATTAAGTTCGATACCCAAGTAGGTAATTTTTTACTTCAGTTTGATGTTTCCTCCGCCGACTTGGAGGTGAGTGAAATGATGCATTTTCTGTGTGCAAATGCATCAGATTAAGTGACGTTACACTTGAGACCCCATTCCTTCTAGTAATTAATAATGTGTAGAACTCCATATGATACCTGGTGGATTTCCCAATGATATCAACGTGCTTCCTTGAAACAGTTCTATCTTGTACGTAGTTTTCAATGATTTTGATAATGTAAGCTGGCATTTCCATTCTGCTCATTTTGATGATTAGACTTTCGTGATTTATTGAGTCAAATGCCTTAAGAGTATTCAACACTGATTAGGGATATTGATTTTCTATTTCTCATTCCCCCCGTGATGTGACCGATCTTCTAACCTCCGTCATGTGATAGAGAGTCCTCAGCGCTTCTGTTCTAGGTCATCGCCGTCGCAAAATCCGTGTAGGAATAGCGGGATTCCCTTGTCAATGGCTTTGCGCATTTTCGGTAGTGGGTTACTCTAGGGTCTTACCTTTGATATTCAGAAGAGTGATGTAGGACTCTGGCTCATTATAATCTTTGCTTTTTTCATGTAAGGAGATACAGTGTCCAAGATTCCATTTGCTTGGATATATGAATTAATTTTTTATCTATTTAATATATTACTGTTGCAGAGAATACATAAAGGTCACATTTTGAACAAATTTTGATTGAGTGTGAACCACGAGACACGCGATGAGAATGTGCTGGCGCAGCGGGCAGATCTTTTTTAGTAGTTTTACGTGTACCTTGAAACGTATTTCAACATTTTCACGTGAGGAATTTTATCCAGGGCAACGCACACATTCGGAAAAATGAATTTCTTTTTTTAAAAAACTTAGAGGAATGGACTTGGGTAAGCCAAATGACCGCGCGCAGACTCTTGCAACGATGTCATTGAGAAAACTTACACAAGGTTTGACCCACTGGTCAGTTTTAGGCACGATGTTTTTACATGTGCGATATGGTACTCTTCAACCATAAAAAATTTAAGATCGAGCAAATAAGTCCATTTATAATTGAAGTAGTTTGAAATGTTAAATCCTTCTTGTTATTACGTATGGGATTATGTTATAAATGAAGTATGTTGACTAAAGTCCACGACAGCTTCCAGACAAGTGTAATTTATTATATTTGAGTAACGTTAATATAACGTTTCGATACCTCTATAGTTTACTCATAAGATATTTTTCCAGTAACATTGTATTTGTGAGTGCTCGTTTAAAGAAACAATGATCTGAAACTATATAATATTAGTTGAAAGATTCAAGAATCACCATCAGTGATCATTATTTAATAGATTAGGAAACTGTCAACGACGAGCAGATAAGACCGTTTTCCAACTGTTTGTAACATGTTGTCAACGCGCCTGAGAACAAGCCCTCGGGGTGCGCTCCAAGAGGTCTATTTCGTTGATCACTATAATCTTAGTGAATACATAATACATAAAGTCGCGACATCTCTAATTCGAGTAGTTGTTTTCCCCTTGCCAAAATTGTTCCTGTTGAAGTTTTCCCGTCTCTTGTAGACGGAGAAACTCTGGTACGAGCAGTTAGTGTTCACACTAAAAATTTTTTTATAGCTCTAGCCGCCCGTAAATTCACACAAGCGGCTCGTGTGAATTTTCACGAGCGAGCAGTGTGCTGGCAACTGAGGCTAGTGCTTTGAAAAAAATCTTCATTTCAACACTAACCGCTCGTCCCACAGTTTTTTCATGTGTAGGCTCTTTGTATTTATTTCTGGAAAAGTGGGTGCATTTCTTTGCCTGCTCTGTTTACTCCTTGTAAACAATTGATGCAGACATCAACGTTCCCTTGCCGTTTTTTTCTCGTGATGTCCGTGAGACTTCTTATCTTTATTGCGGCCGAAACTACAGCATTTTTGCACTGCGTCAGTGCTGTACCCTCAGTTATCAATAAAAGGATTTAATTTTTCTGGCAGAGGATATCTCTGATTCTCTGAATTTCGAAGTTGGAATCTGTTCATCGAATATACGTAGGAGTTAACAATGATTTACAAACTGAACGTATCTGCTTGGGCTGAAGCATACTTCGAATCAATATCTGTTTTGATGTCTTCATCTTTGAGATTCATTGAATCCGCTTAAAATTTTGTTTTTGCCTATCTTATTAAAACACTGTCAGTGTTTAGTGCTAGTGGACATATGTAGCCCTCGCGTCAACTAGTCACAGGGTTATTAGTCGTGCTGAGGTTGCTCAGTGGTTGTAATACTTGATCAAAATGATTTTTCTATTTACGCGTAAAGAACATTTCATAACATTCTGACTTTTTCACAGTTATAAAATAATTAAGATAACTTGCGGCCATGCAACAAATAGATTCCACTACGAAGATAAGTGCAGAGCAAAGTAAACATTAAGTAACACTTTAAAAAGGATGCCGAATCGTTAAAGGCGGAGAGATTTAAACCAAAAAAATACTTCAAAACAAGAGAAGGAAGGATGCATATCAAAAACCATGTTGGAATGTAACAGACGAGCAGGACAGTCCAACACAATCGTAATAGTTTTATTATTTACCATTGTTTTCCTTCAATGAAAACACTTCGAAAATTCCAGTCAGGATATATCTGAATCGTTCTCTAGATAATAAAAAATTAGGAATATTATGAAATATTTGTTATGCGTGTACAGAAAAATCATTTTTATCAAGTATTAGAACAACTGAGTCACCTCAGTTCGACTAGGGACACTAAGAATAGTTTTCGCGGGGCACCTGCTCTGTTTTGAACTTCTGCAACTATTAGTCCGTCAGCCCGCTGCCAAAAAGTGTGATGATAGTATCACGTATGCCCATGAGGTATTCAGCATTTGCGCACATGGTGATTGATAGATCAGCCAAATCAGTGCATCCCCATGGAACTTGTGTGGATAAAATCTATTCCTTGTCGCAAAAAATCAATATCCTTTGTAATACGATAGTATAACGTATGCCGAGTACACCTAGCATATTCTAATAAAGCGAACCATGAAAGAGCGATCGGCATACGTGGAGCGTGGAACAACAATGAGATATTTTGTATTATTTTTAGGCTCTCAGCTGACCTTCACGATTGCCTAAGGCCCGCGCTCTACGTATCCCGATCGTCTTTTCATGGTTTACTTTAATAGAATATTGCTAGGTATGCTCGGCATATGTTATACTATCGTATTACAAAGGATATTGATTTTTCCACACAAGATCCATGGGGACACATTGATTTTGCTTGTTTATTAACCACCATGTGCGCAAATGCTGAATACCTCATGAGCATACGTTATACTATCATCACACTTTTTGGCAGCGGGCTGACGGACTATATACCAATACTTCCCATCCCATTTTCCTTTCGAGATGATTTTAAAGAGAAAAAAATCAAACTTTTTCCGAACTCGTTTGGACAAAAATCCCGCATTTTGAGAGGAACTCAAAAATGTTTTTTTAAAAAAGGAAATACTTTTATGGAATATTTGTTTATACTCTCTCCCTGTTACGGGTTCTGAGAGTCTCGGAATAACCTTCTCTCTATTCCTTTGCACACCTCACCACTAACTCAGGGGTGAGGGGGACCTACAGTTTACGGTGGG
>WSXT02065040.1:0-12512 GCA_011762715.2 Neuroterus valhalla | reverse complement strand
ATCCACCGCGGGCAAAGAGGCGCTGCTGTATCAAAACAAAACATGGCTGCCTATGGGATTCGGCTTGCATATGATTAACATTAGCCTTTGCGAGTATCGTTTCCCTTTCTATGGTTCCAGGAGAATTCCATTTATAAGATTTTATATTAACTTAAAAAACTTCTTATGTACTTCTAACTGATTAATCTAACACAAAATTGATTATTATCGCGTTACTTGTGTGCAACTTGCATGTAAACAATGCTACGTGTATCCCATAGGCAGCCATGCTGGTTAGTTCGCTAGATAATCACCAGGTCTCGCATTGCAAATTTAAATGCCCAATTAAATCAGGGCATATAAGAGGACTAGCGCTCGAAAACGCTAAAAAGTATTGTCTAAACGTCTTGTGATATCGAAATTTCGAAACTCATAAAATAAAATTTAAAAAAATATGCGCTTGTAGATAATGACGAGACGGAGCCTTTTTTTATATAAAGTTTTTCAATCCTATTTATATTTTTGATAATAAAAATTAAAAATTGATAAAAAGATGTTGCCACATTCAATTATTTTTTGAAACATAAATCGTCTCGACTCAGACAAATATTATTGAAACTCTTTGAAATTTGGTATACGCATGCATTATGCCCTAGCGATTCCTACAATGTGGATAAATAAGTAAAAAAAGCCAATTGTTAAATAATAATTAATCGCAAATGGAGACCTGACGGTAAGCACGTTTTCATAGCTTCGACGAAGAAAAGTATAGACTGAACTTCGAAGTTGAGACAACTTTCAGTGAGACATTTTTTCCTTTAGATCGGAGGAAGATTTCTGGAAATTTCTAGGTCCATTCATCGAAAATTGACCGAAATATCCATTTTGTAAGAAAACAGACGACGCCGTGTACGATTGCGTCGTTAGCAGATTCAAGGGCTTCTCAAAGTTAGTACTCTCGCCTGTATACGTACTCTCCTATAAAGAACTTGTCTCTTCAAAAATTAAACATTAAAAAAGGCTGCCTTTTCCTTATCTAATAGAAAATCGATTGCTTTATATTTTAGCACATTTTAGCATAATTAGATACTCTCTTTATTACTTCTCAATCTTTTTATTCTTTATGAAAGTCATTGTTGAAAAAAGTCATTTTTATTTAGAACAATGATTTCTTTAAAAAATGCTACGAAGTTGTAGTTTTTTTTTCAAATTTGCAAAATATTTGCAACTTTTCCTTATAGTGAGGTAATGAAAAATAAAAGCTAACATACATACTATTTTAGTCAGTTCATTATTGTTCACTATCCTCTCTTATAAAAATGCGAGAAAGTTGGATTTTTTCCAAGATTTCGCAATTTTTTAGTAATGGACAAATAATAAATAAACAACAAAGGGAATAATCTACAAAAAATATCAATTTCAAGAAAAAGAATGTCTTACAACAGGAAAGAAAAAATGGAATTTATAAGAGCAGTCCAGTGAATAACCTGTAAAAACCTGATTTAAGAACAAACCCGCAAAATCTCAGAATAAACGCAAATTTCTAGCATTTCGCTAAGTGAAGAAAGTTATAAAAAATAATAGATAGTTTTAACAAATATTTTATCAACATTAGCATTATTCGAAGAAAAGACAGTTTCCAATAATAATGATTTTTTTTTTAAATGATCTTTTCAACTCAGATTAATTCACTTCAGGTCGAAAGTTAAGAATAAGTTGAAAATTTCAGAAAAAACTACGACTTTCTACCATTATTCTAAGAGCAAATTCAAATAGACAATAATCAATTATTTATAAAAATGTTTAATCATCTCATTATCAGAAAAAAGTTATATTCTATGTATTGTTAACAATTTTTACGAAAAAAAAAACAGCGAAACAATAGAATATAGCGCCAAAAATGCGCAAAACCCTATTCTTTACTCGTAGACATTTTTTTAAAACATAACAAAATATCTTTGTGATGATAAAACTCTGAAAGTAATTTTTTATTCAAACCTTGTAACTAATTGTAAAAAGAAATCGTGAAGGACCTGTCGATATCCACATTATCATTGGTTCTGTCTAAAATTTGCAAAATCATCTTTTTTCTCAAGGGATATACATTTTGAGCTTGATGGGATTTGTGGAGCTCTTGAATATCAAATCTAGGTATATCAGAGCTTGAAAAATCAAAATTTTAGACACTTTTAAGAAGCGCTTCTTTAGAATATATCAAAACTGTCACTTTTACGTGCAGAGTCCTTTGACGAGCTTTAAAATAAACGTGTAACCAAAATTCTCAATTTTATTGAATTTGAAATTTCAGAATGCCATTCTGAAATTCTTTTGTCACATTTCTCTTTCACTTGCTCTCGTCGCGAAGCCTTTTACGGCCTACTTGGAGCTCTGACAGAATTCCAAAACTTAAAAGTAACTAGAAATTACAAATTAGATTGTCTTACAGTCACAGGACAAAAATATAATATTCAATTCCATCTAATGAGACAAAGAGCGATCTTTACAGTGCGAAACAATTTGGGACACTGAACCTTTTTCACAGTAAAAATTCCAAAACAAAGGCATGAGACAGTTTGTTTACATTCTTTATTACTAAAATGAAGGAAACAAAATAAAGGCTGAGACAACTTGCAGAGCACAAATTTTCCTATTTTAATTTGTTTGATAATTCTCCGGAAACAACAAAATATCCTGAAATATAAAGCAGTCGATTTTCTATTAGATAAGGGAAAAGGCAGCCTTCTTTAATGTTTAATTTCTGAAGAGAAAAGTCCCGTATATGAGAGTATACAGGCGAGAGTATTAACGTTGAGAAGCCCTTGAATCTGCTAACGACAATTAGCATTTTTACTTATTTCTCCACATTGTAGGAATCGCTAGGGTATAATACATGCGTATACCAAATTTCAAAGAGTTGTAATAATATTTGTCTGAGTCGAGACGATTTATGTTTCAAGAAATAATTGAATGTGGCAACATTTTTTTTTAACTTTTTAATTTTTATTATCAAAAATACAAATGGGATTGAACAAATTTATTTTAAAAAAAAGTTCCGTCCTTTCATTATCTACAAGCGCATATTTTTTCAATTTAATTTTTTGAGTTTCGAAATTTCGATATCACAAGACGCTTGGACAATACTCCCCTTATTGCATCCGAGCCCTCAAATAATAATTACTAAAATTACTTTCAAATTGCAGCCTTTATGCTCTTTTTATTATTATACTCGTTTCAATCTTGTTTGGTCGAGAATTCAACTCCTTGATTGAAAGTTAAATTATCTGAAGAAAATGCATTCCTTTGTCAGAAGAATAATTTCTTCTGTTGCAAATTTGAATATTGTGTTAACAATTTTTTCTCATTCTTGGCTCACTTTCTAATCGGAAATTGAAATATTCCGTATTTGATTGGAAATTAATCTTTGCCAATTGGAGAAATCAACTATTTGGTTGAAAATTTATGTATTTTGTTGAAGATTCTTTTTTTTGAGGCAAATTAATGTTTCTGCTTAAAAATTTATCTCATCTGTTGAGAAGGCGACCATTCAGTTAAATGATAAATTCTTTTGTTGAAGAACTCCTCTTTTTCCGCTAAAGACTCAAAATTCTAGTTGAAACTTCATCACTCTGGTTGAAAATTTAATTATTTTACTCAAAATTTGTTCTTCTTTGAATTTGAATGGTTTTGTTTTCAAATTCAAACATCTTTTGGTTGAATCAACTACTTTGTATGAAATTCCTCTTCTTGGCTTGAAAATTCAATAATTCAATTGGAGATAAAATTTTATTCTCACAAAAATTAACTATTTGGTTCGGAATGTACTTATTGTTTTATCAACATATTTAGTGGACAAATAATATGTTCAAAAATAATATCGTTATTCAAAATTCATTTTTTTCAGAACTTCTTTGTAGAAAATTCTGAGTATGACATTTTTCATTCGATTTTTTTTTTTAAATTGGAAATTCTTTTTAGCTCAGAAATTCAGTTACTCAATTGAAAATTCTCGTTCGTAGTTTCTCTCTAAAAAAAAATAATAATAATAATGACAGCTTGTATTATTGCTTTCAATTTAATATTTGTTTGCAAATTCACACTTTCTTATTTGTTCGAACAGCTTTCCTCAAATCTTTCTCTATAGGTCATTTTCCTCGGGCAGGTGGCGCTCATTGCTGATCTTGCATCAATGTGCGTGGCTTTGTACAACAACTCGTCGATACATTCGATAAATTCTTTCACTTCTGATTCACACTTTAATGTGTCGCCCTTCTTCTGCTCATAGCACTCGATAATCTTCAAATAATTTATAAATCACTTTTAGTGAGAAATATTCACAGTGAACTAACTAGGAACGTAAAAGCCCCTTCTGCAACATTTTTAAGGAGGTCCCTTTGAAGAAAGAGCATTTTTCAAAAAAAGGGCAAAGATATAAACTTCTCAGAAGTAAACAAATATTCATAAAAAATTTGGAAATAAAAGCAAAGGGGTCATCCACAAATCACGTGAGGTGTTTTTTTGAATTTACAACCCTCTGCCCAATAATCTTACTAAGATTTTATAAACATGAAGAATAAATTTTGGAAGAGAAAATTTCCATTTTTTTTAAATAATATTTTTTAATTATTGAAAATGAATGTTGAATGTTTAATTAAATTATTATCATTTTGTGTTAAAATTCTTGAAATTCCTATTTATTTATCGCAGCCTTCCCAGTCTTTCCTTTTTTGTTTATTTTCTCGTTTCCAACTCGAATGTGAATTGGATTATCTCATTAGAGAATACAATTCAGGAACCATTTAGTTACAAATTGATTTATTTTGATTGAGGATTTAACTATTTTTAGGAAAATTCGTTTTCTCAGTTGAATTTAACTATTTCGTTGGAAGTTGAACTAATTTGTTCAAAATTCACTCTTTGATTAAGATTAATTTCTTCAGTTGAAAGCATTTTTTTCGATAAATCGACTTTTTCTGGTTTGCATTTTTTTTCAAGTAGAATTGAATTCTTCCATGTCTTTACAGAAAAATTGAATATAATTTTCTTTCTTTTTAACTGGAAATAATTTCTCGATTAGAAATTTCACTCTTGTTTGGTTAATAATTTGCTTAAGGATATATTTTTTTAGAAACTTGTCTTTTTCAATTCAGTGCAACTGTTATCATCAAATTGAAATCGAAATATTTTGTAGTTTTAATATCAACGATTGCAATTTTCGTTGAGAATTCACCTATTCGGCAAAAAAATTAACTACCTTGTTGAAAATTTATCTTGTGTTGACAAAGATCCATCACTTATGTTTAAAATATAACTATGTGTTAAAAATTTTTGTATTTCGTTGAAAATTAGTCTTTTTTCTTTTCTTTTTGGTTGGAAATTCATCTTTAGAGGTTGAAAGTTCAATTAATTTGTTGAACAACTTTTTGTGTGGTCGAAGATTCAGAATCTTAGTTACAAATTCAGCTGTATGCTTGAAAATTGATGTATTTTGTTGTAAGATTGACATTTTAGTTGGAAATTAATTTATCTGGACGTAAATGCAACTATTTGTATGCAAATTATTCAGTGTCATTTGATGATTGGTTGGAAATTTGTCTATTTGGTAGAAAATTAATATTTTTGGTAGCAAATAAATCTTTTTGGTTGAGAATTACTTTGTTGAGAATTATTTTTTCCGTCGAAAATTCATCATCTCAGTTGAAAATTGATGTATTTTGTCGTAAGATTAACATTTTGGTAGGAAATTAATTTGTCTTAACATGAAGCAACTATTTATTTGCAAATTATTCAGTGTCATTTGAATATATAACTCTGTGTTGAAAGTTTGTCTTTATAGTAGGAAACTCATCTTTTCGGTTGTAAATTCATCTTCGAATTTTAAAAATTTAGTTATTTCGTTAAAAATTAATATTCCTCATTAAAAATTGATCTGTTTAAGTTGTATCCAATTATTTTATATTCTTAATTATCTTATTTCTTGATTGAAATATCATCAATTCCATTCCTCATTGAAATTCCATCTCTTTCCATCATTTCGTTGGTGGAAGATTTATCATTTTGGTGGAAAATCCTTGTTTTTGATTGAAAATAACAATATGGTGTAAATTTTTTTTTCGGTTGTTGATTAATTTCTCAGCTGAAAATGGAACTATTACATTTAAGGCTGAGAATGCACTTTTTTTGCTTTGAAAATTCTGTCAAAATCTTTTTTTTTGTCAAGTTT
The DNA here is from genome assembly GCA_011762715.2 of Neuroterus valhalla. Taxonomy (NCBI): domain Eukaryota; kingdom Metazoa; phylum Arthropoda; class Insecta; order Hymenoptera; family Cynipidae; genus Neuroterus; species Neuroterus valhalla. The sequence goes on along the minus strand of WSXT02065040.1, from coordinate 6,313 downwards.
TTTCATTGAAAATTTATGTTTTGGTAGGAAGATCGTGATTAGTTATTGTTTATATATAGGGTAGTTAATAATTAATTAAGGATTCAACTGTTTCCTTGGGAATTCGTCGTTTTGGTGGAAAATTATTCTTCTTGGTTGAAAATTAAATTTTTTTGTTTAAAATTAATATTTCCTCTTCGGCAATTAATCTGTTTGAGTTGAAGATTCGACTGTTTCCTTTGAAATTCGTCTTACTTGGTTGTATTCAATTATTTCGCTTTTGTAATTAGAATGTTGTTTGGTTGGAAAATCAACTATCCCACTTTTCGTTAAGAATCCATATTTTTTCATCGAAAGTGAAACTTTTTTATTAATGAATCGTTTTGTTGGTTAGAGATTCATCATTAACGTTGAAAATTCTTCCTTTTTTTGTCAAATAATTTCTTGAATGGAAATTGAATTTTTGGTTAAAAATTAATCTTTTTTTACTCGAAAAATTCAATACATTGTTGAAAATTCATTTTTCCGATTAAGGATTCATCATTGAAGTTGAAAATCCAACTATATGAATAAACATTGATGTGTTTTGTAATATTTTCTCATCGAATAATAATCTGTTTGAGTTGAAGTTTGAATGTTTTCTTGAAAGTTCGTTTCCTTGGTTTGTATTAAAATATTGTATATTTATAATTAGAATCATTCTTAGCTAAGATATAAACTATTCAATTTTTTGTTGAGAAATCATATTATTCTATGGAAAGTGGAACTACTTTGCTGAAAAATCATTTTGTTGCTCAGATATTCATGGTTCAGATGGAAAATTCTTCTTTTTGGTTGGAAATTATAATATTGTGTGAAAAGTTTTCGGCTATAAATGAATTTCTTGCCTTCAAATTCAACTATTATATTTTGTGTTGAAATTTATCATTTTTGTTGAGACTAATTGTTCATATCCATTGTCCATCAAAATACATCTCTTTAGATTTAATATAAGGTTCAATATTATAATTTGAAATAAAAATGAAGAATTTCCAACCTTATTCACAAATATTTGACAAACAAAACAATGTTTGTTGAAAAATTTATTTATTCGATTGGGATTCACCATTTAATTGAAAAATTCATCTGTTTGGTCAAAAATTGGACTATTTAATAGAAAATGTTTTTTTTTTGTTGAAAAATAAATTTTTTTGAACTAAAAAGTTTATGTATTTCATTTTTGGTTGAAAATAAATTTCTGTTGTTGAAAATGAATCTTTTTCACTCGAAAATTCAATTATTCTATTGGAAATTTAACAATCATGTTAGGAAATCATTCTTATTGGTTAAAAATTCATTTTTTTTTTTTTTGTAGAAAACTATTGCTCAAAGGTAAATAATCACCTTGTTGGTTGAAAATCATTCCATCCCGTGGAAAATTCAATACTTTTACTTGCAGTTTTAGGGATTTAAAGAGTTTCAATTCGAAATTACGGAATGTTACTAACTAGAACACTCAGGTATATTGTAATTAATAATTATTAATTAGCTCATCTCTTACATAATATGTGAATGACCCCTTGAATTGTTTTTTATTTTTAAAATGCTATTCTTAATAACGAAAATGGTAAAATACATTGCCATAAAAAGCTAAAGTTATACCTTTCTTTTATCAGTAGGGCAAGTTGTAACAGTTCCCCCAGAACTGAAAGCATCAAGAGACTTTAGACTTCGATGAATTTCTGAAGTATCAAGATTCTTTTGGATCGTGTGTTCCCGATCAATTTCTGCTAATTTTTCTATCCAATTCTGATCATGATTTCTTAACCTCTCATCGTCCACGGCGCCTATAGATGGTAGGAGTTGAAGAAAAAAAGACGAATTTATACAGATATAAATAGCATAGCAACAACTTTATTACAGATACAAAGATACGGAAAATTGATGGAAAAGTTCATTGAAAGAGGAAAAAAGATTCCAACCTGTTTGTAGACGCTGAGCGATTGAGTCACTGATGTTTATGGAATGCGTGGACCGATCTTGAAAAATCTGTTTTTCTGAATTTCCTTCATATTTGGAATATTCTGATCGTCCCGACATTTTTCTATAAGAACTACAATTTTATCTGTATGGATAGTTTTCTAAAAGAGTGTAAGAAAGGGAAACGTCAGATTTCGGGACAACTTCAGAGCTTTGCAATAATTGTTTTTCCAGTGCGTTCCTATTTCAAGAGATTTAGGTCTGGAATGTAATGGGATTGCAAATCGCCTATTTTCTATCCTTTTCCTTGGATAAGATTATCGTAAATTGTTAATCTGTCTTCATATGTACATTTAAAAAACATTTTGCGTTGAGCACAGTGATGGAATGTAACTACTCTTAGTTAGTTACCAAAAAAAGTAGTTACTTTTTTTGTTAACGAAGTTACTTTTGTCAATCAGCAACGAAACGGTAACTAGTTACATTTTCTTTATCAGTATAACTATGGAAATTGTTCCTTTTTAGTTACTTTCAAGATGTAGTTCACAAGTTTTTGTTTACAATAAACAATCCATTTCATTTATTTTGCAACCTATTTTCCCATTATTATTATTCTAATTGTGGCGGAAAATATAGGAAAATTACTATTTTTCTCCCACCCTGGACTCCCGTGTTTTAAATTATTTAAAGAAAACACTTTCAGGAAGAAAAAGTTGATTTCGAAGTTAAAGATGAAACTGCATCTCTCCAGTTGGAAATACAACTATGATTGGCAGTTATTGGTTCAAAATTAAAAATTAATTTTTCCAAATGAAAATACAAGTATTCTATTTTCGGTTGAAAATTGGTCATATTTGATAGAAAAATTAATTTCTTCCTTGAAGAATCATCTTTTTGAAAGAAAATTCAAAAATTTTGTTTCAGTCGTTTTTCTTTGATTAAAATTTAATTCTCATCTTTAAAATCTCTCTTTTTTTGATTAAAAATAAGCTTTTTTTGTTGGTAATTCCACTTTCTGTATAAGATTTGTCTTTCGACTTAGATTGATGATTAATCTGTTTTGGTTAACGATTCAGCTGTTCTGTTAAAAACTCAAATACTTGGTTGAAAGTTAAACTACTTTATTAGGAATTCATTTTTTCTAGTTGCAGAATGATCAGATCATTCATTTCTTTTATTAATAATTTAACTATTTTATTGCAAATTGTTTTTTTCTTTGCTTTAAAAATAACTTTTCAAATGGAAAATTCAACTATTCCATATCTGAGAAATAGAATTGTTAACAATTCGTATTTTTCTGGTAAAAAATTTGATTGAAAATGCAAGTATTCCAGTTTTAATTGACGATTCATCTTCCTTATTTGAAAATTAATGCATTTCGTCGAAATTTTGTATTTTTTGGTAGAAAACTAATCTCTTCGCCTGAAAACTCTATCCTGCATGGCTCGGAATTTATCTTTTTTGGCTGAAGATTATCGTTCGTTTGTAAATTCAGTTATTTCAAACTATTCAAAAATTTGCCTTTCTGGTTGAAATATTAACTTATTCCATCTATGGATAGACATTCATTTTTTTATTTGAGAATCCATCTCTCTCGTTGAAAATTGAATATTTTGTTATACTATTTATTAAACTGTAATCTCTGCAACTAAAATTAAAATGTCCTATTTTTAGTCTGCAATTTTCTTTTCAGTTGACAATCCATTAAAAATATTCAACTTCCTTAATTATTCTTCTTTAATATAACAAATATTTTGCTAAAAATTTATGTTTAGTTAGACATTAATTTATCTACAGAAAACTGAAATATTCCATTACTAGTTGAAAATTTATCTCTCAGGTTGAAAATGTATGTGCTTTGTTGAAAACTTCTATTTTTAATGGTAAACGGATCTTCTTCTTTGAAGATTCATATTTTTTAGTTGCAAATTTGAAGAACTTGGTATAAAATCGAAACTTTCTTTGCAGAATTAGGTAGAAAAAAAAGTTACATTTCGAATCAGTAAAATAACGATAACTAGTTACTTTTTCGTGATGTAACGGTAACCATTCTCTCTTAAAGTAACTTACTCATCACTGGTTAGGTCTTTAACAAAAAAGTATGTAAAAAACAGGAAACTAGGATGGAGGCACCCATCCACCAAAGGCCCTTTCTAGTTCCCTCGCAACAGCAAGGCAAAGATGATCGTTGTAAGGAGCAGCAATGACCTGAAATTGTTCATTATTAATTTATTTAGACAGGTATACAATTTCCTAATGAAACAATTCCATTTTGTCTTATGACATCAAAAAAATGTCGAAAAATTTTTTTGTCGCCCTTTTAGAAATAATCGATTCGGTAGCAGTTCGATCCTATCCAATTCCCTTAAATTCTGTGATTTCACAGTTTTTGTTTTTAAAATAAGTTTGACTTGAAATTCTTTTAATATTCTATTTTAGATATGTGGAATATTAAGTTATGGATATTTCAAAACATTTCGTTAGTAATGCCTAATAATTACAAAATACAAATCTTGGAAATCGGATGATTTGTAACTCTATATATTCAAAATTCAGAAATATTCAATTGGCTCTCATCAAAATTGTAGAACTTAGAATTCTGAACGTCTAGAAATAGGAACTTCTTTGAAATTTATGATTTATATTAGAAAGTTGATCAATTTTGAAAATTTAGAATAAAAAACTCAACTTTTCATTTCCAAAATAATTAAAATTCGAAACTTTGTATTTAAACATCTCTAAAGTTTTAAAGCTTCAATTGTATATCTTCTAAATTCAAGAATTTTGAATCGTTAAAAAATATTCAAATTGTAATTCTTCAAAATTGAAGAATTTCGAATCGTGAATCTACAAGTCAACGATTAGAAGAAATGTCCTCACTTACATTCCTTTAAAATATCAATTTATATAAATTTATCAATTCATATTTGAAATTTCATCATTTTGAAAGATGTAGAACAGGAAACTAAACTTTCCATCTCCAAAATCTTGAAAATTTGAAACGTTTAAGTTCTCCATTGTTAATCTGTTAAATTGCATAAATCTAAAGTATAAATCTACAGAGGTAAACTATTGAAAGAAAATGTTCCAAGTCACATGCCTTCAAAATATAAATCTTGAGAAATAAATAATTTGCAACTTTATATTTTCGAAATTGAAATTTAAAAAATTTTAATCCTTCAAAATTGGAGAATTGGAATCGTAAATCTACAAAAAAGAACTATTAAAAAAAATTCCCCATCTACATTCCTTTGGAATATCAATTTATATAAATTTATCAATTTATATTTGAAATTACATCAATTTGAAAGATGTAGAATCGCCACACGTAACTCTTTGAAATTGTAGAAATTTGAATTGTGATTGTAATTTGATTGTGAATCTGCAGGATTGAATAATCTTTGATTGTAAATCGTTTGAACTGACGAATTTCGAATGGTGAATTTTCAAAATTGAATTAGTCCAAGCGAAAAATTGGGATTTCGAATGTTTGAAATTAAATAATTTTGGATTTCGTAATTTTCTAATTAAAACTTAGGCAAGTTTTGTGTTTTACAATTTTTAATTCTGTAATTTTGATGATTCACATCAAAATTAAATTTATTCGGAATATTTAGAATTGAAAACTTGACTTTTGATTCCAAAATCGAAATTTTTAATTGTAAACTTTTTTCAAATAGATCAGTTGAAGATATAGGACATCAGTAAGACTTGGGATTCCGGAATGTATTTTAAGAACATCTCATTACGATATAAAAAACGTGTTAAAAGCACTACTTTTGCTTTTCAGGATTTTAAAGAAATTTCGCTCACGTTTTTTATTATTCCAACATATTTGAAATCTTTCAAATTTACATTCATTAGTAGAGTTTTTCCCTACATAAATAATCCATGTTTGCATAATAAAAATGGACAATTTTGTTTCACCAATAAGAAACCAACTTTCTAGTTTTTTCTTGTTTCTGATTTTAAATATCAAGCAAATCATACTTCCAGCGATTTTTTATGGCATTACCACTTTCGTCTGGCCGATAGTATTTGGAAATATTTATATACTTTTTCAAATTTATATAATTCCAAAAATAGTATATGAACCGTTTTCAAATAATTGTTTCAATAATTTTAAGTTATCTTTTTCGAACGCGATTAAGAACACAATTCGGCACGATTAAGAAGTTTGTTCTACCGTTCCATATTGATATGAATCGGTCCTTTTTCTTTTGATGATCAAACTGCAGGGGAATGTGCCCTCCTCAGTATACAACTCAACCAATCATAAATCTTAAACTACGTAAAAAACTTAACTTAAACTTAACTTAAACTACGTTAAACTACGTAAATCATAAACTACGTAGCCGATTTTAGGGGGAGGGGG
>WSXT02065029.1:0-12512 GCA_011762715.2 Neuroterus valhalla | reverse complement strand
ATAGCAAAAGCATTCCGATTACGAGACACAAATACCCGAGCGCGAAGCGCGAGGTTTGGAACAAACGAGCGCGAAGCTCGAGTCAAATATATTATCGAGCGCGAAGCGCGAGATCCTACGAACGCGCGCCCAAGGCGCGCTGATACTTGCCAGCGAAGCGAGCTGCGCGCGAAGCGCACGATGAGAATGTGTCCACGAAGCGGGCAGATTTTTTATATTACTTCACTATCAAATTCCTACGAGGCTTCAAAATATGCTTTAGGAGTTTGCGGACATCTCTTAACGCTATTTTTTGAGCATATAATATTCGTTTACTCAGAGTTATGATCATTTAATATAATTTTTACAGTGGAACTTGTTATAAGGTATTAAAACAAAAATCTTCACAGAAATTCACACCACTCCAACCAATAGTTTTACTAATATAACCCATGGACACGAAAGTGCCCTGTCTGTAGAGAATTACCCATATACGAAGTACTTTCTGGAGTTTTCCCAGAAAGAACAAAAGGTAAAAATTGCTTTTGGTAAAAATGTTGTGGGAATTACCCCAGGATTTCTAGCTGAAAAGACATTGTTTCTACTAGGATATGAGCTAATTTTTCACATATTTGAGGAGGAGAAGCGAGAAAATTGTTCAAGTGTAAACTCAGTATAATTTCAGACTGTGTTTAAAGCATATGCACTTAAATGTATGTGATGTTTGGTAGCTGGGGCTAAAATCGAACTCAGCCTTAAGCTGGCACTGGAAGGTATGCAGGGACATGCGAATGCATCAGTATGTCAGTGTCATGTGCATTCCTCCGACACAGATTCAGCGTTCTATGCATTTTGAATGTGCTGAATTGTATGTGAATAACGGAGAACCAGACAGCGAGAAATATTGAGAGACAGAGATATAGAGAAATATAGATAGAGATTTGGTGAGGTATGACCAACGGATGGCAGGAACACTAACGGTTTACCGCTTCTGCCATATCGATTCACTTTTCGCTTAGGGCTTAGAGAGAATTCAAAATACCATGACACCCCTTGGGAAGTGGTATAATTTAGAGTCTTTCGCCCTTTGATAATGATCATTATGTTCTCTGAAGTAGCAGTTCACTTTTCTACTTCTGCAGGAATTTCATCACTAAATTTAGTTAACACTCATTTCTCACTTGAATTATTCCCACAGATACACCCCCAGAACATATACTTGAGATATGAATATTGAGCAGAGAAGGACGAAATAATATTCTCTTCTGAATTTTTTATGATAGAAAGGGACAAGCTGTGATAAAATGTCAATAGTCGAAAAGATGCAAATATTTAAATATTTAAATGAACATTGTTATTTATTTTATCTTTTTGAGGAATCTGATGTGATTTCGTCATAAAATTCTTAAAAAAAAACCAGACGCGTCGCGTACGCTCAGTTGAGGATCGCCTTTAGAGGTATGTCAAAGGATATTGATATTTTCATAAATCATAAAAAGGAAAACAACATGAAGTACATAATATTTCACCTATTTTTCTTCATGAACTGGAATAAATATGATGCAGTTGATCGTCGACACTGCAAATCATTTGTATACTTTGTTAGGAAGAATACAACTTTTATCTTTTGTCTCCAGTTTTTATTGACACAGGCATATCGAGTCTCTCATCTGCCCGCTTTTCATTAAAGTGACCAATTTAACTATAAATGAATAGAAAAATCCAAAATTAATAAATTTGTGTTATTCATTAGATTTTATTAGAATCAACAAAATTATTAAAAGTTTTTTACCGGGCAGATGAGAGACTCGATATGCCTGTGTCAATAGTAACAAGGAGACAAGAGATAAAAGTTGTATTCTTTTCAACAAAGCATACAAATAATTTGCAGTTTCGAAGATCAACTGCATCATATTCAATCCAGCTCACGAAGAAAAATAGGTAAAATATTATTTATTTCATGTTGTTTTCCTTTTTATGATTAATGAAAATATCAATATACTTTGACATACCTTTGAAGACGATTCTCAACTGAGAGTACGCAACGGATCAGGTTTTTTTTTAAAGAATTTTATTACGAAATTTCTCTTACCTTCACAAATTTTCTTTTGGAAAGTTTTTTTGGGGGTTCTGGATATCTTTTGGAACACGAACAAAATTTTTAGCTTTCATAATGAATGAATAATTCTAGCCAGTGCTATCATTGTTGATTTTATTGAATCTATTTGTCCGAGGAATGGCTTTCTGAAGTAAGTAATAAGTGGAAAAATTTATTCATAAGATTTTTTCGATTGAAAAAAAATTGTCAGTGTGATGACATTTTCAAAATTCAAAAATATAAACAAAAATGAGAATTTTCAGCCAAACAACGCAAAATATGAAAAAAAGCTCAATGGAAAAAAATGTTCCTTTATCGGAAGTCTGCAAGATGATCTTTACAACTTTTTAATTCCCTCAAAGAATGAAAAATTCAAATTCTGGTTGCACGAAAAATAATGAAAAATATGAAGCTTTATTTTTTGGTAAAACTGTGCAGGGTAGGGAAAACAAAAATGAAAAAAAATTTTGCAAGCAACAAAGATTTACAAATTTAGTAAAATTTACTTTTTGACAGGACAAGTAGTTTTTCCTTCATTCATAAAAAACCATATTAAAAAGAAAAAATGGAATTTTCGGGCAATAGACACAAGCTCTAGAAAAAACATATAGACACAAGTTCCTCACCAGAAAAATATCTTTTAATTTGTTATAATTCTTCCCATTGGAAGCAAAGCTTTTGTTTCAATCGTGAAAAACGAAATTAAATATTGGAAAATTATTTTTATAGAAAAACTACACATCATATGCGAAAAGAATGAAGTAACGAAACCTCTCTTCCGTTTTTGGAAAATAGTACAAAGACCGATCGCGGAGCGCGAGAGGAGTTCATTATCGAGCGCGAGATCCGAGAGATGCGCGTCCTAGTGAAGATTTCACATTATACGGATAAATCATCACTGGATAGATTTAAAATTATTTCATAAATTACCATAATTCAATGAATTATCAAGAATTGTATAAATCATCACAAATCTCATAAATCACGAACAACGTATTTAATTCCCATTATTTAATTAATCTAGATAAATAAAAATATTTATCGGATTCTCGTTCATTTATGCTAACATATCAGTTACTGATATTTTCCTCAAAATATTTAATATTTATATTTTCCCACATAATCCTAATACTCTGATGTTACTCGATTACTTGCCTAGTTTTTATCCTTCGTTCCGGGGAAATGTTTAAACAGTTGATTGAAAATATTACTTGTTAAATACTTAAACACGTATTTTGTTTTGTGATTTGTTAGTAAATTCCGAAACTTGGCTAAGTTGTCGCGAGTTCGAGTGAAAAAGAAGATCCATTTTTGATGTCAAGAAAAACTAGTTTGTTGTGAATTCCGGAAACAGTAGGAAACAGAAGAAAACTAAGCTTGCTTTTGCTGTGTCCCATTTCTTCAGGTCTTTCTTCTTTCATTTTCGGGGGGATTCCATCCGATTTTTTCTGACTCAACAACAACAGAGGAAGATTTTTCTCTAAATCTTTTCGTATTTATTTCAATCGGCAGTAGAGAACATAGTCTGCTCTGAATGAAAAATAATCGGTGAGGGATTTCCCTCTAAGGACAACATAGCACTAGAGTGCTTACTGAGAGACAAGCATTTAACTCGATTGGAAGTTTAGCAATTCAAATGCTTACAACCATACCGTCCAGAGTTACATCCTCGTTCTGTTCGCATTGTTGCTGTATACCCGGAGCTCGACCCGGAGGCAGTGTATGAATGAGACTAGCGAAATCTAGTGCAGGCAAGGATTGACACCGCGCGATCACGTAGATTACGTTTAGTTTCTACTCACAGAAAAAAACTAAACTTATTTCAAATCAGATATTGACCTTCGATTGAGAAGCATCATTCTTCTATCGAAAAAGACTTGAATTGAGTTGTTCAACAAATGAGAATAACATAATTTGCTCTACTAGAAGTTGAAGCAGGACCTGAGAAAAACAAAACGCAGTCAAAGTAAGCTTAACTTCTCTTGTATGGTGCAGCATTTTATTGGGAATGCTCAGGAGGTATTGGACCTTGTTCCTCTTTCCTATTCCTCTTCGCACACTATCCTACGCTTACCCGGCGGTGTGGAAGACCCACAGCTCAAGGTGGGTTCCAAACCACTGAGCTAAGTACACTAGGACGCCGAATTGAGGTGCTTCAGTAAATCCTGTTCCAAAATTGTCATGAATTGACGAGCAGGTCCAAAAAAACAAGCAGGGGCTACTTCGAGCTCAGCAGACTAAGGCACTGCCGTACTAACCGGGCGCGCAGGTACGTAGCGGTCAATTTCATCAGTGAGCGTCACGTGTGTTTTGCTGATACTTATAGCGAAAGCATCAGCAGGAAAGAAGAGGCAGCGTTTTCTGTTTGAAGGGAAATGTCAGATGATAGAAAAAGTGACAGCAGGTACTGCAAAACTTTTTCTACGAACGAAAATACAATAGCAATTATTTATGCGGCCCTAACTGTTGACTCAGATTCTCCAGAGATGAGCACTCCCGCCGCCAAGCCTCTTACAAAGCGCGAAGGCACAAATCGAACCCGCAAGCACACAGAGTAGGTCTTACATTCATTTTGTAATGTAAGTTCATGTATAATTTTATGTCTACATATCATGGACCACAGGTAATTCGACGAATTACATATTTTCGTATTATGCAATATTAGCAAAAGCGTAGCTTTATGACTCGCGGAGTTCTCTGTATGATACATGAAATTCTATAACTCCCGACTATGAGTCAATAAGAAAGAGTTTCGCGATTTATAGCAAACAAAGCCGTAATTTGGGGCCAAAGTTCAACAACACCATCCGAACATGATGAAGGTTTCACATCCAGAGTGTCAGACATTCACTGTAGCGCCATCAACGACATGTTACCGACCGAAAATGCGTATCACTCACGTACTCACACGATACCGCATGATACACGATGATACATGCAACGATTGTCGGTAAAATAGTGCACGCAATGGATGAATAGTGAAGACAATATAAAATTGAATTATTTATGCATAAACAAATATTGAAATTGTTCTTCCAGATAATTGTTTACAATTCTACATAGTCTATAACAAAAGAGCACAAATTTATAGTTTCTAGTAGATAGAAACTTTCGGTAATTTGGAAATTCACCATGTTTGAAATCCAGAACTTAAGGAAATATATAAATTCGTTCATCCATTTCATCTTGCTCACTATTTTTTCATTGCGAGAACTACTTTACTGGCAATAGTTGCATGTATCATCGTGTATCATGCGGTATCGTGTGAGTACGCGAGGGGTAGAAATTTTCGGTCAGTTACATGTTGTCGATGGCGCTACAGTGTAGCCCGCAAATTTTCCATAAATGCCGTAGTTGTGCATGATCATGAAATTCCCAGTGTGGAATTGAAATTTATCTTGCATCATTCAATCTACTAGTCATCTTCTTATGTTACTTATATTTAAAAGTACTCATATTCTATAGTTTAAAGTCATATTTCATGACATTAAAATCAATAGTACCTATAAGGACATCTATCGATCTTTAATATATTGACTTCAATCTGCATTCTGAACTAAAATTTGTTACATGATTATCTACTTTATCGACAACTGTTCCTTAAATCTTCAATTGAGTCCTATCTCTCTCACTCTCACGAGGAATTCCCATATGCAATTAAAGAAGCGATGTATCTCAGCTCTTTGATAAGATTTTAGAAAAAACCTTTTTAGTGGCACATCTGTATGTCTCAAAGAAGCAGCATGCAAAATTTCAAGTATGTCAGTGTATTAATTTTGATGTAAGAAGGATTACGGATATGTACGTTGTACATTGATACTGCTTTATGAGGACTCGCTTCTGTCTTACAATAAATATATAATAGCGACCTTCAGTCATTATGATGTCTTCTTGCGGAATTCCTGCTAGAAGTATTAACGACATTTTAAAGATTCTAAATCCAGGATTTGACTCGCGCGGAAAACAGTGTAGTTTGCCGTCGGAAACACATATAGTGACATAGTGACGCTTCTGTTGAGGTTTTGTAATTGTAGGGTCAAAGATATTTATCTATTGTGCAAAACGTAAAAGTGAATTTTTGTGAGCAAAGCTTTTTTGTGTGATGAAATCACGTTCAGAAACAAAATTGGTCCCTTTATAAAGATCTAAAAATTTCATCTCAGCTAGTTTTTGATGGGACACTTGTTTTTTGTTTTATTAGAAAAAATAATAATAAAATAAAAAAATCCATTTTGTGACCAAACTGTTCGAGATAGGAAAAAAATTGTTCACTTTGAAAAGATCTTTGAATTTCGTATTAACTATTTTTTGATGGGACACGCGGTTTTTGTTAAGCGACAAAAATAATATTAAAAATAAAAAATTCACTTTGTGGCCAAACTGTACGAGCTAGGGAAAAATGTTTGGTTACGTAATTGTTCACTTGAACATGATCTACAAATAATCTGGGAATCATTTCTTCATGAGACGCACAATTCCTGTTTTATTCGTAAAAAACAACATTTGAATAGGAAACTCAAGATCCGAGCAGAACTATACGAGATACGAAGAAAAAGTTGGAGACGAAAACTGTTTATTTCGAAAAGAGATACAAAGGTTGATAATAATAAAAAGAAGACTATCTATCTTTTCATGAGAACACAATAATAAAATGCTTGGTTATTTTCCACTAGAGATTTTAAAAATTCGACATGTACAAACCAGACTTAACTTGCGAGTGTTGGAAAAATCCTACAATAATTAATTTCACCTCTTTGCCCTAAGTTAAACGCGCTTATGCTATAAAGCAAGGAAAAAGTGACGTTATGAAGGAACCAAAGTGAGGAACGGAAATCGCCAATCAAAATTAATTTCCGAGGGATAATTATCATAACGTGTCTAGAACCGTGAAACGGACATTGAGATGTTAATAGACTTCCTCTGTTCGAAAATTTAATGTCAAATGCCAATTTGACTTTGTCATGTAAGAAAACTGAATGAGCTAAGCCAGGATCTTCAAGAACTTGCAGGCATCAAAACAACAGAATTAGATAAGAAAAGAAAAACTTGAATCTGAAAACAAAGTCAATTCAAAAAAATCTTCTATCGCTACGATAAACTGTCTGTTTCTGGGTATGGAACTAATCTTTTCTGACTGGACCTTAAAACGCTCTCCGGTTCAATAAAAATGTTTTTCTTTTCGTTAACTTCTCGGGCAAGGCTCTCGGAGGAAGGAAATTTTTTTATCCTTCTTTTGCAAACAAAAAGAGCTTAGGCTAGATAAGCTTCTTTACCTTTTGCGTTATTTCAAATTAACTTGAGTGTAATCTTTCTGCCTGATTTCCTGTGTTTATTCAAATGCATTTTTATATCTATTCGCAAGCAAGACTTCTAAGACTCTCCCACAGAAAGTTGTGGAATAAAACAGAAACACAATTAATCAAACAATCACACATTAAAACTATTCATTTCTGGAGAACATAAGTTGTAGGATGAATTTATTATTCAAAAAGTAACAAGAGGTTCTTGCTTTAAAAAAATTGTTAACCTTATTGAATTTCTAGATGAGTCTCTTTTTATAGGTCGCACATTATCAATTCATTTCTTTAGATTTACATTTTTTTCTTTTATATCCTACGGCATGAAATGCAGTTCCTCCCGAAAATTGAAATTTCCAAAGTTTATGAATCATATTCTCTTGAATTATAATTTCTAAAATTAGGAAGATTTTTGAATTTGGGAATATTTTATTTAATATAAGTTTGAAAGTTTCAAATGTTAGATTTTGTTGAAGATCGTCTCTCGCAAATAGAAAAAAATTATGCTCCGGAACTTCAAAATTCGACATACTACAAATAAAAGGAATTTTGATACTTTTTGAAATTTGAACATTTTGAAATGTACTTTTGATTTTATAAGTTTTATAATTTGCCACTTTTACATTAAGAGCATTTTTTCTACTTCCATAATTTGTAAAAGTGTTTTAACAATTCTTGAAGGATAGTCCAAACACTTTTGCAAAAAATTAATTTAATTTTGGGAATAGAACACGAATTATTATCTCGAAATTCAGAATTCAAATTCTTTCTCTTGTACATGCACCAGAAAATATTTTCGTAAAAATGAACAAGACAAGAAAAGGATGGAATGGGAATGTAAAGTGAACTTTTTTTTGTGACGTGTATTCTAGAGCGTGTAATTGTATATGCTTCATAAAGTCGCCAGACGAAATATTTGGATGTTTTTCTCAGACATTTGCAGAATTTTCATGGGAATACAGAGAGCGATGTCTGAAATTCTAGGACGTATGCCATTCGGCTTTCTCGTGAGAAATATGCATAATATACCGGGTATTCGAGTGAGGGAAAAGAATCACTCAAATACTTCTAGATAATCCTCTCCAATAGAACTGAGGGAAATCGAAAATTGAAGAGACGTTTATTTTACAGAAATTCCATTGCACATCAAAATTTCTTGCATTTCGACAAAATTATGTAAAGATCAGTTTAAATAAAACTTAAAATGGGATGACCTCGTATACCTTTTTATTTTTACGTGCTGATCACGAATATGACAGTAAAAATACCCACAAATTCTTTTTTCAAAGTTAAAACCTAAAAAAAACTATGGAAATCAATTTTTTTCGGTCAACACATTTTATGTTAAATATGTTTGTACCCTACATCAGAAATTGGCGATGAATATTTAAAAATCGCAGGAATACTGCGAAACTTGTAGCAGAAATGTGGATAGAATGTGACCGTAGTTATTTTTGTGAACATTAGGGTGGTCTAAAAATGCATTAGAAATTTTTTTTCCGAATTTTTATGCAACGCCCGGAAATTTGTTCAAATCCACAAAAAAACGAATTAAAAAAATATATATTTAGAGGTGGCGCAAGCCCCATGAAGTTTGACACGTATTTCCCATGAGAAAAAAAGACATTTTTGTAAATTTTATTCAGAATCCTCAATATTATGTGAATCGAATTCGAAATTCACCCAAAAAACTCCCATAAGTGAAAAAATGAGTTTCTCGAGTTTTTGGCGCTTATTATAATTTTTTGCGGTTTTTTTTAAGGCATATTGTTTCGGATACATGAAATACTACATACATGAAATAATTCAAGCAACTTTCTCTTAGAAAGGGTTAGAAAGGCAAGGTTTTTTCTGAATTTTTCAAATTATTTTTAACGTTTCAGTTGAAGCGAGGTAATAATCAATTAAAATTAACAAAAAAAATTGTTTAAAAAATTGTTTTTGATTATAAAAGTATTGTCTTAGAATAATGTTACAAAATTTCGGTTTTTTCTGAAATTATCGACTTTTTGTTAACTCTTCATTTAAAATAAGTAATTAATTAATTTCATTAAGCGAATATAATTCTTCCAACAAATTTTATATGTTTATAGCTATCTCATTCTAGATTAATGCTACATAGTTGCGGTTTTTTCTTGAAATTTGAAAATTTTTTATCATTTTTCAAGTAGATTAAAGTAATAATTGATTCATGTTAAGAAAACAGTTGTTTGAATAATTTATTATTATTGCTAATAATATTTTTTTTGCTTAATGATAGGAACTTGCGGATTTTTCTGAAATTTCCAACTTCTTGCCCACTTTTCACTTGAAGTAAGTTGATATTTGATTTACTTAACGAAAATAATTGTTTAAACAAATTATTATTTTTTATGGTTTCCTTCTCTTAGATTAGTACTAAAAAGTTGCGGTTTTTTTCTGAAATGTTAAACTTTCCTTTACCTTTCTAGTTGTGAACAAATAATAAATAAACATGAGAGAGAAGCTTATTTTAAATAATATTGTATCGTTTTAGGTAAATTATTTTTATTCTGTTCTCATCGTACAAAAAGAATAATAAGTACCGAAAAGCTGAATTCACTCAGTGAAATTTCAATTTCTAATTTTCTACTAAATTTATGGATCTTTAACGCAAAAATTGAGTTTTTAAGAAAGAAGTTAAACTTTCAATCAAAGTGTTGAATTTTCGACCTAAAAATATAAATTTTTGATAAAAAATATAATGGGTAATATTTCAAGAGGAAAATTTTCTTTTTTGAATTGAAGACAATTTAATTTCACCAACAATTTAATCAATTCAATCTAATTGAATTTTATTCAAATTCCATTCAGTGCAAAGTTGAATTTTTCAGAAAAAACACCAACTTTCTAATACTTATATAAGAAAAAATGGTTATATACAATGATAAATTGTTGAAACAAGCATGTTTGTTAACTCGCAATAATTATTACCTCACTAAGGGAAAAGTGGACATAAGGTGAAGAGTTTAGAAAAACCGGAACTTTTTTGCACTAATCAAAGAAAAGAGAGCCATAAACAATAATAATTTGTTCAAACAATTATTTTTGTTAAATTAGATCAAATATAAACTCACTTCAAGTGAAAAGTAGGCAAAAATTAAAATATTTCAGAAAAACCCGCAAAAAGTGGACAAAAGTTGAAAATTTCAGAAAAAACCCGTAAATTTGTAGCATTATTCTAAGAGAATATTGTTATTATTATCACCAAATTGTTTAAACAATTATGTTTGTTAACTTCAAATGATCACATCCTTGCTTTAACTGCAACGTTGAAAATAGGCTGAAAAACTCAGAATAAACCTTGACTTTCTAACCCGTTTCGAAGAGATAGTTGATAAAAACAATAATAAACTGTTTGGACATCAAATTATCGATATAAAGTAGTATTTAATATATTTAAAACAATTTGAGTTGAAAAACCCGCAAAAAAAATTATTATTAGCGCCAAAAACTCGAAAAACCCATTTTTTCACCTATGGGGGTTTTTTGGGACCCTATAAAACAGACTTATGGTGGCGATATTTGAAAAGTAATATTTTATTCGCATTCTGCGACTGATTGTGAAGAGAAAATGTGAATTTTGCACTTGATTCCTAGCAATTTTACGCTTTGAACCAGAAGTTTTACTTTTTTTCTCGAAAAGTGATGATTTTTTGGAAGAACTGTATGTTACAAAAGTGGTGTATTTTAAATAGATCTACAACTTATAATTAAAGATTTATTATAAATTTCTATTATTCACCGAAACAAAAAAAAGACATTTTTTATGTTTTTCGTGGGTTTCGACCTAGAAAATAGAATTTGCGGGATATTCGCTTCGTGATCAGCGCGTCAAATACATACGTATACGAAGTTTCGAAATTAATCGGAGGTAAGCGCTTTCCGGGAGACTACCCCATTTTTGAATCATCCTGCTATGGACAGAATTGATACCTTCGTATTCATTGTGATTAGGCAACATTTATAGGTAAAGTACAATAAAATGAAATTTGTATTCAATAATTAATAATAATTTTGTGTTATATTAATAATAAACTTTGTGTTTTCTCAGCATAAAAATGAAGTTTTTACAAGGGAAATAGAAGGAGATATTTTCTGTGAAAGTCTGGAGTTCACATTTCGCAGTGCACTCTACTCGCTGGTATACTAGATCATTATTATTTCGAAGTGTTATATTGCGAATTCGTGAACAGTGTAACATTTCTGAGATTGCATTATATACATTATTATCGGCACGAGACGATCTCCATCGGAGGCCAGACAAGATAAAAATGAAAGTTTCTGTTGCAAACTTGTTTCTGAACTATAGATTCCTAGCCTTTATTGCGTGGTAGCAGCTGGTGTATATGTAATTTGGCATGCATTCAATTTCGGTGAATAAATTGTTGAGAGTTGAGAATACAGTTTTCCCTCTACTTCAACACGAACCTGACTATTTCCCGAATATTTTTCCGTTATCTACTTAATGGTTCAAATAGATACATTTTGCGGAATATTCTAGAAAACCGTTGAAGGAAGTAGGGCATTGGAGACGGTGCGATTGGTAATGTGAGTATTAAGAAAGCAACAAATAATTCAGAAGAAGTCTTGGAAAATATTCGGTTTGGAAAAATGGGCTTTCCATGATGTTCCCTATCCCCAGACGGAAAAGTTATGCACAGAAGAAACAATTATGTTTAATTCCCCTTTCTCTTTCCAAAAAATGTATGAAACAAATTAAAATATATACAATTTTCTCCACTATGCATAACATTACCGCCAGGGCATACGTCTCCTATATCTCTACTTCAATTATGTCTCTTCGAAAACAAGTTCAAACGTTTGCTACAACGCACAGTGGTTCAAAATCCCAAAAAGCTGACCGAGAATCAGAATCTCAATATTTCACTTTGTTCGAGTACCCATGTAAGGTTTTTGTGGTCGCTGATTTCCAAAATTAAGTGAGAACGACAAAATTCAAAATCGCGGACGCGAAATGGCGGACATTTTTCTAAAATTGCCAAATTCAGTGTTTGGTCGGTGGAAAAAGTTTGTGCGACATGCACGGAGAGAAGTTTCTAGTAAAAATTGCGGAGATGGTACCGGTAAAAATTACAGTGACGCACCGTAATGTTGGG
>WSXT02065018.1:0-12512 GCA_011762715.2 Neuroterus valhalla | reverse complement strand
TTTTTGTACCTGAGTAGTTACAACTAATTCTTCCATTCCACAGATTATATGCCTAGGGGTGAAAAATAAGGTTCTTCAAGTAGAGATGGATAAGACTTTTTTGGATATCTTGAAACATCATATGGAACTATTTTCGATCATGAAATTTTAGGTCTGTGAATTAGGGAATCTTTAGTGTATTTTCGATTTTTTCGGATCTTACGGGTAGAAAACGAGAGTATTCTAGAAGAGCTGGGGGGGGGACTTTTTTTGGTATCTTGAAATGTGAATCGGAACTATTTTCACCCATACAATTTTAGGTCTGGGATATTAGGCATTTTTTCAGTGTATTTTCGATTTTTTCTATCTTAGGGGTAGAAAAGAGGGGTGTTCCAGAAGAGCTGATAGGACGAAACTTTTTATAGTATCTTGAAACATCAAAAGGAACTATTTTCAATCAAAAAATTTTAGATCTAGGACTTCGGGGATTTTTTTAGTATATATTTATATATATTTTTTTTTTATCCTAGGGGTAGAAAACGAGGGTTTCCAGAAAATATAGGGAGATGAAAGTTTCTTTATTATCTTGAAACATCAATCGGAACTATTTCCAGGCACAAATTTCAGGTCTGGGGCATTGGACATTTTTTTAGTGTATTTTCGTTTTTTGGATCTTAGGAATAGAAAACGAGGGGTTCCGAAAGATCCAGGCGGATGAAACTCTTTTAATCATCTTCAAACATCAAATGGAACTGTTTTCAATCATAAAATTTTAGGTATGCGACTTTGGGAATTTTTTAGTATATCTATATTTTTTTTTATCTTAGGGGTAGAAAACGAGGGGTTCCGACAGGTCTAGGGCGATGAAACTTTTTTTATTATCTTGAAACGTCAAATAGAACTATTTTCAATCATAAAATTTTAGGTCTGCGACTTAGGGAATTTGCTTAGTGTATTTTTTATTTTTTGGATCGAAGGGGTAGAAAATGGGGGTGATCCGAAAGAGCTAGGGGGAAGAAACTATTTTTGGTATCTTGAAACATCAAATGGAACTATTTTCGGAAATGGCGGAGCCTAGTGCTGCCCCGATTCTGCTTTCCAAGAAATACATTTCAAAGATTCCCATATAAAATATAAAGGGGTCTGGCCAGACCCTATGTGCCAAACCGAAGGATATAGAAATGAATATTCCTGTAATTATCCTCATTTAGCATTTATCCTTCCAGTTTTTGTTTGAAATGAAAGCGAATGAAAATATAGGAAAAGTCAGGGAGTTTAAGGTCGCTAGCTCATACAGAAGATTGTTAAAAGAACAAGTTAAATTGCAAAAGGTCTGGCTGGACCCATGTGTCAAACGGAGGGTTAAATATGTAGTTATAAATAATTGAAAATAAAAAACATTCTTGCAAAATACCCTGTTCCATTTAACTTCGAAGAAAAACTTGGTAACCTTGAATTCTTCTTGAGATTTGATTGAAAATGCTTTAGTCAGGCGCGTAGCCAGAAAAATTTTTCGGGGGAGGTTTTCATCAATGTGTCATGTTTTCATTGACACAGTTCGTAATGAATCTATATACCCATGAAAAATTTCTGACATTTCGGGGGAATTTGAACACCCAACCCCCCCCCCTTCCCCCCCTGGCTACGCGCTTGGCTTCAATTATAATCCTTTGGTGAGAAATAAATTTAAATAAGGAAATTAATATTACCGGATTTAAGGTTTTAAGTGAAGGTTAAATATTTCTGTTCAACATTTGGTTTAAAACTTACATGCACAAAGAACTATCTTGCACAGGTCTCGGAGTCCCGGACTCATTTTGAGAAACAAAAAATATTGTAAAAAGTGTCAGATTTTTATAAAATAGTGTCATACAATTTTTCAAATAAATAAAATGATGTGTAGTCTAAAATTAAAAAGTGTGAAAGGAAAACATAACCTTATCTTTTAACAAAAATGTCCAGTTTTCTAACCTCTTTTTTTTAAAATATCGAAAATGAACTTCTATGCTTCGATTCTATTGAAATATTTGTATCTTCTCCGGTTCTTCACTTAAATTCGAACTTAACCAATAGAGCTCAATAAGAGAATCCAACTTTTTTCGGTTGAAGGTTCATTATTTGCGATGGGAGAGTCTACGTTTAAATTTTTGGTTCAGAATTCATTTTTTTCTGGGTAATAATTCTATTATTTACTCAACATTAAAATGGACTTGAAAATGTTTCTATGAGATAAAAAATAATAATGAGTATCACATAAGTAAATATTTCGAGGTTACGTTTTTGTTGTGACATGTTTTATTTTACTACTTAATAACTTTACTTGCGTCAAAACATAAACCCGTATACACGCCTTCACAAGGCCTACAAACCGCACAGACTTTTACTATTTTTAATAATAATTGACATTGAAAAAATAGAATAATAAACT
Organism: Neuroterus valhalla; assembly: GCA_011762715.2. NCBI lineage: Eukaryota > Metazoa > Arthropoda > Insecta > Hymenoptera > Cynipidae > Neuroterus > Neuroterus valhalla. The sequence goes on along the minus strand of WSXT02065018.1, from coordinate 10,105 downwards.
TTGACTCGAACAACAAACGTCACATTTTTGGGGCATTCGCGTTATAAGGCACGGTCCTGTGCTTCATTAAGCTCAACCCATCGAAAATGCTCTCGACCAATCAGCTTTATCTAGAAAGAGACACGGTCACGGCTCAAATGTTTTCTCTCTCTCTCTCTACACCCCATTCCATTGCTCCGCACAGCGTGATCGGTACATTTCGGTAGGTCGATGCCGGAGGCCAAGAAGCTTTAGTGCTTACAGCCACCGCAGTTAGGTGGTGTAGACTTCGAAGGCGCGAAGCTTCAATTTTATTATATTATTATATCATTGCTATTGCGGTGACAATTGGAATATTTTAATGCAATGAAAAAAAGGAGAAAACAAGTACAATAATTTTACATTTATAAGCTTGGACAAGTATAATAATTTTATGATTTCAATTATTTATAACAACTTATTTTCCACGTGTATATTATGGGTAAAAATAAATGTATGTATCTGAACTTTAATTCTATGGATAACAAAGCTTCATCCACTCCTTCAAATTCACAATTTCAATTTCGACAGATTTTCAGTCAAACTTCTTCTTTTTATACTGAACAATTTTAAATGCTTATTGCCCTTGTTTCAAAATTTGAACGAAAAATTTATAGTTCTAACATTTTACAAATTTTAAATAATTCAACTTTTGAGAAATTTCAATTTGACATTGTCCAATCATCAAAGCTTGATTATGAAATCACGGGATTGCAAGTGCTGCACATTAAAAATTTTAAAATTTTCCCATTATGAAAATTTCAATCTGAAATTATAAATTTAGAATCATTCCACTTCAAATCCCTTCATTTAAGAAATGTCCTATTTCTTGAATGTGGAAATATTCAATTTTGAGAGTTTTTTTAGCCGGGATAAAAATTGCAAATATGTATTAATGAACCCTGAATCGGAAATAATCCAAATAAGAACGTTTCCATATAAAGATGTGTTTTGAAATGTTAAAACCCAAAATTGATTTGAAAATCTGCATTCCTGACAGATTTCATTGCAAACTTGTCCAATGTAAATTATAACATTTTAAAAAAATCTTTATCTAGAAACGTTCCAAATTGAATAATTTTAGAAAAAAATACGAAACGGGACAAATTCAAGTTGAGAGGCACAGTCATTCTCTATTCAAGAACGTTTGGAGTTTAATATCTCCATATTCAAATTTTTTAAATGAGATAATTGTAAATTGAGAGTGATAAAACTTCTATTTTTCCCAATCAAGCGTTTGAAATTGAACAGTTCCAAACGAAAAGTTCCAAAAAATTGAATAATTTCAAATTCATGAAGTGCTTGGAATTTTACATTTCCCAGGTAAAAGTTCGTAGATGGGACATTAGGCACTTAATCTTTTTCATTCCGGAATTGAATAAGTTTAAATGAAAAACAGGAAAATGGAAGACTTCCGAAATAGAATTGTATAATCGAACATCGAACATCCACATTATATTTATCATCTACATTAGTTCCTCGTTTTCTAGAGAACAATATAATGTTGTTCAACTGAATTTCGTTGTTCATGAAATTGGAAAATGTATGCCCTTTGTTTTCTATTCTAAAAATTTCAACTTGAATCATGCAATATACTATCAAAGCTTACAAAGGTGAACAGAGAAACAAGAACGATTCTCGATGTAATATTATTGTATTCGGTGTTTACTCATTCTCTTTGCTTCCTTCAAATTTAAAAGTTTCAATCTTCGTGAATATAGGGGCGGTTTTAACTAGGCATGCCTAGCTGTCTTCGACATTTTGAGGTTCTAACTCGCTTATCCATATTTCGCTGTAGATACATTTATATTTTAATAACTAGCTGTGCCCTGTGGCGGCGGCTTCGCCACCACGGAGACGAATACAAAGTACAGTGGCGCCATCTGTTGAAAGCTGATATCCTTATCTCGTCAGCTTTATCGGGCGTAATCAGGAAGCAGGCTATTCCGCCCGAAAAAGCTAGGGAAATATTCTCGTCCTATTTTATATTTCCTGTTAAAATTTTTCTTCGTATGAGAAATTTCGTTTTAGTTCTCAAAATAAATAGAGGAGAAAAGGAATGATTTTCTAACCTGAAGGGGCTCCACGTCAAGGAGCGGAAGCTTGTTTTTAAGAAAACATTTAGATCGGAAGATCAAAACGTAACACCTACGTATTCATTCACTCTCTGATCAAAAAAGAAACATCTGCTTAAATCAGGTTAAAATTTTTAGCACTGGAAAAATACCAAGAAATAGTCAGTAATATTACTGGCTCCCTGTAATTTCTCGGCTTTGTTTTCACTTTTGCAATAAATATCGTCTCACTTTTCAGAAAATGTGTTTTTTGAAAATTCATCCGTTTTGGTTGAGAATTTATACTTTTTGGAAAAGGTGTACTTTTTTAATTTCTGTCAGAAATCGTCTCTTGTGCTTTCATCTCTTCTTTTAGTCTTAAATTTTTGTTTGATGTTTGAGTGTCCACCCCACCGGAACAATGGTAGCTTCTTTCGAATGTTTTTGATTAGGATGTGAAAAAATACTCTTTTCATTTATATTATCCAAGGAGATGTGGAAGCGCTTCATATGAATAATTACTAGGTTATAAGATCAAGCGACCTCATCATCAAAAAAATATATTTATTTACCCCAATTCTTGGTGAGTGGTTTAAAATGTATTAGGGCATGTGTGTTCGGCCCACTTGAGTCCTTATTTTGCTAAAAAATGCGATTTTATTCATTCGACTTCAGCTAAGGCTCTTAGGCCCTGTCTTCAGTTACATTTCAAATTGAATAATTATAATAATATTTAACCATTTAACGGATTCTAAAACCCAAATGAGGAACGAAGATTCGCTCTCATATACTTTGAATTGGTTTCTGTAATTTCGAAACAATATCATTCATTTCAAATCATAAAACCGCCAAAAATATAAGCTGTGTGATGGTCCATATGCAATATATTGAAAATAGAAATGAAATATGTAATTCAAAATGAATGACACTATTACCGGCATTTTTCTTTGTTCTTTCAGTTATTTGGCAGGTATATAAGTGAAACAAAAAATAGAATGTTATGAGTTGAAAATTTCCGGCTTCTTTCCAACGTGAACCCTAATTAAATAGTTTTGTTGTATATGTCCGGAGGTCTACAAGGAGATAATTAAATCGAGCTTTGTTGTCCTGATTTCAGAGGCACGAACCAGACCCGGTCCTACGCATACAGTGGTGTTTATCTTTCGAAGGTTTCGCTCGGTACATGATGGACAAAGACAATTACGCTTTCCCCAACGAATATGCAACACCTTCAGAAACTGAAATGCAGCAGCCTCTTTCTCAGTACTATATAGCAAGTTCACACAACACCTACCTTACCGGACATCAACTCAAAGGCGAATCTTCGGTTCAATTATATTCTCAGGTAATTCATTGTTGGATGACCTAGTTGGGTTCTATCCCCACTTGAATTTTGAGAACTTCCTGCGACAAAAATTTTCCTTCATGTTCAAGGAAGTCTTCCCAACGAGTTTAAAATCCCAAATCGATAAGGGAAAAATGTAAGAGTGTCTTGAAAATTCCAACAGCGTGCCGCGCTCGACGTGGTAAGTGCGTTTGCACGCCACAAATGTTTGGCCTTCTACACTCTAGTAGATAAGGAACATGTGAATTTTTATAGTCGAAATTCTTTCTGATGTGCAATAAACATTAGGACAGTTTTACGAAATTTTAAATATCACTTCAATAAAGAGCGGAATGTGTACATTGGTGCAGTAAAGAAATATAAAACGTTTTTCTTTTCGAATGAAATAAAGTTTATAACGTGTTCCATATTTTATTCTTTTATTTGGCTCAACTATCATGACTTTGAGAAAAATAATAGAATACAGCAGACTTTATGAATCTAAACAACAAAAAATTTGAAGATTTTCTCGAGGTCATGAAAGTCGAAGACGAAAAACATGCATGTTTGCATGCTGTAACTTGTCATTTTGCCACTCATACAATAAAACCTATGTCTCGTTCAATAATTCAATTATGTTTTTTGTAAAAACGACTAGCCTTCCTTGAAACTTGAACTCAGAGTGAAAACTTTGCCATTTGCCTGCGATCAACTGGGATTGATGGGTAAACAAAGTGTGTTCAAGAAAACCGATCAATCAGGTCGAGTCACCTACTCCAATGTTAAATTCAATAAATCAATTATAATCAATCATTTACGTCAATCGCTCAGAAAAGGAGTCCAGATCGTCCAACCAGGGATCTAAAGCATATACTTTTAGTTCCGTCGCATTCATTAATGACAATTTTCGTTGATTTTCTTTTGTCCTACTATGTCACGCGAGTTATCTGGTTAAAAACTCGGAGCCTGTCATGATCGCTAAACGGGCCTTCCATACAGTAGAGCACGAAGGAGGGTTCTACGGAAGCCATGAGTTGATCACATCACCATGGCAACCGACGAAAGCAGAACTCTGATTGCTCCATGGATGAGATTCCCGTGGAGTCAAGAATGGTCAGGGGCGAAGACTCGAGAATAGACGCGGCAACGTATTCAGGTTACCGGCGGGTATTCAAACCAACCGCACATGTGCACGAACGCGGCCAGGTGGCAGTTGCCATAGACACGGCAACAGACCACGCTGTCAGCCGACACGTCACCCTGCGTCGCCCCGGGTAACGGAGTTCCCCGTGCTTCACCATGTACTACGTTCCGCCTGATTCTCGAGCAAGACGTAATCGGTCATCTGCGCATGACAACGCGTTCTCTGTAGTCCTTGGAGCTGAACATATTCATCTTCACGGAAACTGTTAGTTCAACCATCCAAGAAAAGACTAGCACGGCAAGGTGATCTGAATAGCATAATTGGAGAACCGTCGCCTTGATAGCGATTTGATATAAAAAGGGACAATTATGCCACTTGGTCAAGGTTCATAACGGGACGAGCTATTAATCGCAGGTGAGTACTCCTCTTATAAACTCCTCACTCAGTAAAGTTGCGATACTGTCATTCTTTCCGTGCTTGGTACGCTTGATGAATTCCGCCAGTGGGCTATAGTAGCCATGAACAATAACAGTCAGCAGTGGCAGACCAGCGGTTACTCGCGCTGGGTTCATGTAATCTATGTCATTTTTTGTGGATTTAGTATTCATTCATGTGTAGTGTCAGTGCGATGGAATGCGAGGGGAAACTCGACCACGCGGTCTGAAAAAATGGCCGGCGTCCGCTACGTAGAATTTCCACCCGTACTATAACATTGTTTCGGAACCCGATTGTAGCAGGAATCCTTAGATTCAAACATTCGTGTCCTAAATCTCATGGGTTTTTTAGTATATTCAGTATCTCTTTCGCGTGTTACTCGAGTCGAAAATTGTGAAATAAGACCGTCGCCAGGGATTCTACCACACGTTTCATGAAGATGGTCGACGTTCACGTGTAGCATGTCTGCACAGTCAGAACGGGGCATCGGAGAATTCTACCCTGCGGTATTTGACAACATCCGATGTGAGGTAGGTAGAATCCTCCCTTCATTAAACTGCGCGTGTTTCCAACTTGTCGCTTCGCCATTCTAATGTAACATCCTCGCGGTTGTCATGGATACCGCCCGGTCAGCCTAAATGGCCGATTCTCAGAGACTAGTCGGTGATTCTTGTGAGGACCTGGACCTCAAGTTCGAGTATTATGTCACGTGATATTGCTATTTCTCTGATCAATTATTAACGTGTCGAACCATATTGTGAATAATAAATTCAAATGTCTCGTTATTTTCATGCATTTCGCTGTCTGACGTCACTCCTTACCTCTCCCTTCTCCGGTTTTTAGGTAATTCAGTTTGGTTAGGACTTCCCAATTCGTGGGTAAATCGTTTACTAGTTTTCCTATCCCCAATTTAAAAATAATAAGAACAGCTGGATCGGAAATAGTTGAGTCACCGAAATTAACAGGTAATAATGCATAGAGTATGTATGTGTGCATCTACGTTTTAGGTAGCCAAACGAAACAAAAAAATATCGGACACGTTATTAACTTTCTTCCATTTCAATGAAAAGAAAATTATTATAATGACATATTGCACCAATGTAGACATTCCGCTCTATTATTGAAGTGATGGGTAATATTTTTCCAGGCTGTTAAAACGTTTACTCCACATTAGAAAAAATGTTTACTTCGAAAATTCACATGTGCATAATCTACTAGAGTAACTAGATTGTCTAAGCTGCCACATGTGGTCGTCGGGGCAATAACGCTCCGACCGCAGCACCTTGTCGGGATTTTCATAACGCTTGAAAGGAACATTTTTGGCGCGGGAAGTTTTCAAAAGTCGAAACTTCTTCACTCAACTCTTTCGTTTGTATGAATGCATCTCATATTTCGAAAAAATATTCTGAAAAATTAATTTTATGGTCCTGGAATTATTTTTAATGTTCTCTTACACTGTAATGGTCGTAGGAAATGTTGAATCATGTCCCAAAAATTTCAAGAAAAAATCATTATTTCTGGCGAATATCTGGCAAGTTAAAAACAAAAATTTACTAAAAATTTTTTTCAGCGAAAAAGAGTTTTTCTTGAATTATTTAAAAATTAAACAACATACATACTTTCTTCTACTAAAAAAAAGATGCGCTATAAAATTCTCTACAAATATCAGACATCAAAATCGAATTTTGAGACCATATCATCCTGTGGCTTCATAAAAAATGTTTTGGAAGTTTGACTCGAACATGAACAACTGCAGCTGTGGTAGATTTCCAACGACGGTCACATGCCGGCAATGTGGGTAGAACCTGCCTAGGACATCTACTTACATCATTTTCATTGCAAATAGGGCTGGCTCAACCGATAGGATACCGGGATCCAAAAATTTTATGCGACACTCGCGGTCCCTGTAAAAACTAACCATCATGTAGGGAACGTAACACCTACTGCACCGAAAGAAGCGCTGCAGTACTACGGCAAACATGATCGCAGTAATTGTCTTGATTTGCTTGTGATTTACATGGGCTGGTAGTCTATCAAGCTATTAAGGGAAAAATAATATTCTAATTTCCAGAACTTTTTACTAAGTTTAAGAATTTTTGAAGCCTAAATAGGCCTCTTACCTTAGTAATGTATATTCTGGTCTAATTTCAATAGTTTCCCACGAAGTTTAAGAATTTTTTTTTTTATTCAGGCGCCAAAAATATATTCTTGACGTACAATGAACTCTTATATTACATTTAAAAATAAATTGCACAAAAAGTGATGGAACAGGAAATCCATCAATATATATCAGAAGGATATTTCACATTTCGTCGTTTCAAAAAATTCTGGTGTGGAGTTTGGCCTGCCATGATTATCGAAAAATTATTTTGAAGCATATGAGAAGTATCCGAGGAATTACTCACGGAAGAAGCTCAATAGACAGCGTACTAGACAAATGGATTTTTAGCTTGCCAGTAGCTTATCAAGCATGCCAAAATATGGAAAAGTTTCGTGGGATAAACAGTGGCAGCAGTTTCCAATATTTCGAACCAGGGAATTTGAGAATAAAGATAGACCAAAAACATATGGGAAAATTCGTTAAATAGTTTCAGCGGCATTCTCCTTTTACTTATCTAGAGGACCTTGTTTTACTATCAAGTGGCCTAGTTTCATTAAAGACGTGAACTGCTATAAACCAGTGTAAATTGGAGAAGAATAATTGAATGAAGATGTCAGGTAAAGAGGAATATTGAAAAATTCCACAATAAAACACAGCAATAAAGTGAAGAATATTCCTGCAACCAGTTGCAGCATCAAAGTTGCAAATAGCTTCTTTCACACTTTCTTTTTTCGATGAGAAAGACAAAAAAGTCTGCGTAGTACAGAATTTTCAGAACCCTCGAAGATATTCAAATAGATATGCAAGACGCACGTATATCCTCGATGGTGGTAATTTAGTTCACCATGTAAGTAGGGCAAAGAAGCCACTTTTGCAGATGCATATATATCTTACATTACCTTCATTCGAAAACATTACGGCAATGAGGTTGTAGTCATATTTGATTGCAACTCAATAAATGAAGCTAGTACGAAGAGTATCCAACGTCAACAACAACTACAGAAAAATATTTCACCTAAAATTTTATTTCAAGGAAGTAAAACTATACATTTACCCAAAGAAAAATTGTAAAGCAACTTGGAAAACAAAGCTCTTATCATTCCTCAACTACAACAAAGACTTGAAGACAAAGGATTTGAGACGCACATTGCTGCAGATGATGCTGATGTGCTTATTGTTCAGACTGCTATAATACAGTCTTATTAAATAACTCTCTTTTAGTAGGTCTTCTTATTTCAATTATTGCTCTCTTCTCATCGGAAAAATATATATTTTTTTAGAAAGAAGGACAATCAAATGCTCCGACACGTGATGAAGTTGCAGCTGCGCGGAAACGCACGTTGGTATTGTCTGGAGCCTCATCTTCTGAAATTAGTCTAGATAATCATAGATTGATGATCATGAAAAAACTTAATCTTCCTTTTCTGAATCAATAATAATATTACTAAGAATGCGCATGTGAGAATACGAAACTCTGAATATTAGAATATATTTTTTTCGGTGTACGGAAAAGCTTGACCTTCGTCAAGAAATATGATCGATAGACAAAATATTCTGAATTCTGGCATGGTTGTGATATACAGAGCTGCAAACAAAATTTGTGAAGAATTTGAAGTATACGCATCGTAGTTTAACACTTGGAATCATTTGGACGAAGGATAAACTGATGTTATCCAAACCCTTTTTTCTCATCAGACGAGTACATTTTTACGATTTTTCGCTCTAATATTGATCTTCTCACCCATTTACTGCGTTCATCTACCACTCAAGTTTTCCCTAATAAGTTCTGTGTTTTTTATTTTTACACTCCCAAGCTTTCGCGCCTTGTGAAAATTTGGTGCAAAGTTTTTATTTACTTTAGAGTCATAACCACAGACGCAATAAACTCTAGAACTGGTTGCTTTTCGTTGTCCAAATGAACATGGAATGTTTAGGGAACATAATCATCAACTCAAATGGTGCTGTACGCATCAGAGAAAATCATCACCATATTAATTGTGATCATGGAAATGAATAAGTAAGGAATAATGTTCTTTTTATGTTTCAGCTTGGTAAAATGGAATTGCGAAAAATTATGATTCACCTTGTTAAAAGTCCTCAAATTTTATATAAACTCATGTAGTTGATTGATAAGAAATACCATAGAAGAGAACAGACGTCATTGAGTACTCGTGAAATTATTATCCTAACTATAGTGCGAAGTTGAGTTATCATTTTTCTTGATTAACGTGTAGCTTTCGCAACATTCATGAACTACTGAAGCCCAAAAATACGTTTCTTTCATAATTTGTAGTCTTCGGTATTAAAGGTCCAAGGAATCAAAGACGAGAAATTCGATTTGAATAAAATTTGGCGACGTTTAGGACTCGATATAGTCCCTTTTCAAGCTTGTTAAAAAACAAAAACTTTATTGGAAAAAGAAAACTAATTTTTACAATTTAAAACATAGATTCAAATATATAGTTTCATTGAGAAGACAAGGAATAAAAAGGTTCGTATATGAAAATTCGGAGTGAAAAAAATTTTAAAATACAGTGGAGTGAGTCGGAACAGTTAAAAAAAACAAAATATAATGTAAGTAAATGGTTATACCTGAGTAAAAGTATGGTGAGAAGACGTATGAGAGTGACGTTAGTTTAGTAAAATTTTTTAAGTTATCTGAGAAGTAATTTTGAGGACACAACTTTTCAACAACAGTGAATCATCCTATATTTAGTTGGATATAAGATGATGTTCTTTTGGTCCATTAGGTTATATTGAAAAACGTGAGCTTACAATAAAAAATCTGTGTTTCTAAATAAACGAAAATTCGAAGATAAACTAGATTTTGATCCAGCTATAAAATTTTTGACAGAAAACCCAAATATTACTTTTCTTAAAGCTGATAAAGGTAATACTACTCGAGCGGCCCCCTCTACCCCCAAAAGGAAGCAACTGACGGAAGCAACCAATTGAACCGCTGGCGATCAAAAGGGGATACGCTCGAAACGCCGTCGTTTGAGTTGGCCCCTGGGTCATTTTTTTCGCAG
>WSXT02065008.1:0-12512 GCA_011762715.2 Neuroterus valhalla | reverse complement strand
GAACAAACGAGCGCGAAGCGCGAGTCAAATATATTATCGAGCGCGAAGCGCAAGATCCTACGGACGCGCGCCCTAGGTGCGCTGATACTTGCGAGCGAAGCGAGCTGCGCGTGAAGCGGGCAATGAGAATGTGCCCGCGAAGCGGGCAGATTTTTTTATTTATGGTCGTGTCCATCGGTAGCCATAAATAATGGCCTTACTACCACCTCACTTGAAAAATAATAGTCAAATGTTTATACAATTAGAAAAATCTTGATATTTTGTTTTAAACTAAGAAACAATTCATTAGATGAAAATTTACACATGAAGGAGAATACCAAATTATCTTACAAAAAAACTCATTGAATTCATTATGAGATGTTGGAAATGTGGATGTTACGTGTCCTGCGTTATTTCTGTGACTAGTCATAAGGGTGTCTCTCCACCACCCGTGGGATGATGGAAATGGAAATGGTATGTGACCTGCATTATGTGAAAAATTGATTCCTTTGGCATGAAAATTAAACAATTTGGTTGAAATATTTTCTCTCTCCTTGGTTGAAAATCATTCTATTTTATTGGAAATCAAACTTTCTGGTTGACAATTCTGGTCGTCTAAAAATGTCATTCTGGTGACAAAATTTAAATATTCGAGTGAAAAATTTAATACCTCTGTTGCATGTTTGTCCTTTTGTTTTGGAAATTCATCCTTAATTGTTAGAAATACACTTGCGTGGACAAAAATTCATCTTTTTGGTTAAAAACTTAACTAATTATTTATAAATTGATCTTTTTTGTTCAAAATTCAACATCCTAACCTGAAATATTAGTAATTTAAAGCATTTCATTCGAATTTAATGCATTACCCAAATCAATTTTATATTGAAGATATTTTTCACATTTCCCTGGAATATCTTTTCATTTCTCCTGCTTTACAGCATTCTATCTTGTGCGAAATTACCGAATGAATCGTTTAGGAAATATTTGAAATTGGTATTATGAAGTTTTTTGTTTCATAATATCTTGAATACATCTGTTTATAAATCTTAGAAATTATTTGGAACTATTTAAAACAGGAAAAAACTGACTGGTATTCCTGTATTTTTCTGAAGTTGCAAAAATGTAACCAGAAGAAGAAAGTTTCCCAAGAAAAAATTTGTCAGGATAGAAAATTGAAGTCCGGCAAAATCACAGAAATGACAAATCTACTTTTTAATTATATGCGTCAGTGAAGGTCAAGTTTCTAAACGGAAGATAGGTGTCCACTGATTTTTTTTATTATCATGAGTATACCGTTGAGTCAACTCCTTTTCGGGGTAGGCGAAACTCGTTTCATTGAAGCCCCGCTGTACGACTGGAAAATAAGGAATGGATATGAGGAGATTCGAAATTGAAAGTGGCATGCGAAATTATGAGCAAGGGACGTGTAGTAGAAGGAAGGAAGGATAGGTATTAGATAAGTCTGAGAATTCATTGTGTGTTCCTTGCGAACAGAAAAAAAACTGATTTCATTTTTTATCTCAATTTTTCAATTTAAGAACATTGCTAAAGACGCGGAGTTTTTAGCAAACGGAGGCTTCAAACGAATTTCTAAGTGTCAAAAAAAATACACGAGGTTACTATGTCAACATAGGAGGTGAGACCTAATAAAAACAGTACACAGCAAAAGTAAGTCCAGCTTGTTTCTGTTTTCGAACGTATACTTGTCCTCTGCAACATCGCTCCAATAAAGGTCACTGACTCATCTCTCTGGAAAACACCCCATGTGAAGAGTTTCACGAAGCCATTAGAATAATGCACTGAGAGATATCTCCACACGGGTCACTCAGTATCCAAACTCGTTCGTCTTGGGCTTCACTCTTTCTCTTGTATACACTTGCTCTTGCTCTCCAAACATCCCTATCCTAGCATACATCTCTTGCTTTATTCACATCCATGCATCTTTTCAAACAAGACTTGTGTTATTTGGCTCTTTATACTTCTCGTCTTAATGGCTTCATTCGCACATTCCACCCATTCCTTATTTGGTCTGCCTCTGGGTACGCTACTATTCACCCTAACTAGATACTTTTGCTTTGTTAATCGCATGTCATTCATTCCCATAACATGACCGAACTATCCCAGCAAACTTCTTAAACTGTTGTTAAGCAGTGTTTCTTCTACACCACATTCTTTGAGAAGCCACTCATTACTCACTTTGTTCATTAGCGTTTTAGCACAAATATTGCGCGGAAAATGCACGCCGTTCGCGTTGACCTTGCTCTTGTCCTTTCCTTCAAATGCCTAGCAAACGCTACCGTACAGCACAGCTGGTGCAAGCACATAATTATATGTCGCAATTCCAGCTTCATTTATTATGCTTCGAGTGAAACTGAAGCAATGGACTGCATTGATTTTTCCCCATATTTTCTGATGGATAATATTGTAATGGGTCACATAAAAAGGAATTCACGACTATTAATTCCATTTCAACAAGGATGGCGCAAAAAAGCCTGATCATTTAATTAAATAACAAAAATAACTACAGGTGTTTGGTAAGACTAACCTTGCTACCAGCAACAGGCAAACTGAACTGTGAAATTCAGAAAATTGAAGAATGACAGCGAGAATGTGTGAATCTGTAAATAGAATAAGACCTGTGTAGTTAGACAAGAATATAATGAAAAGAGACTGGCTGAAGAAATCAATATTTTGACGTCGCTGCTGACTAAAGAAGAATTTAGTAACTCGGAATACAAACACATTGTATGAAAAAATATGACAGAAACAAGAAAAAGACATTCTAACCTTAAACACGTTACATTTGCGCTTTTTTTTATTTTTTTTTTGTTTTTATTTGATTTTTTTAAATTGAGGACCACAAGCGCATGGCCCACAAGGAACGAATGTGAGAGTGGGACTTACCGAAACGGCACCTACCCACTAAACCTTTAACTCCTCATTTCATGCCAACCCAATTCCCCGGAACCGCATATCGCATTTCTTCAGGAAAATGGGAGTAAGGCCAGTACGCCGAGCTTCGGCTTCCCTCTGGACATCCAAACTTGGATTACAGGCGTTCTTCGCTAATCTATATCCGCCCCAACACGCACGCATCGTCCTCAGCAGTGCAATTTATGTACTCGGGCTCTTCGACCTTCGACGCGTTTGGACCCTTAAGGATAAACCTCACTGTCTCTTAGATGTTCCTCCCTCTTCCTAAGCTGCAATACACTCTCCACATACTAGGCTATTGCATTCCAATTGTTGCAGGAGTCAACCATAATCCGCACGATGTTGTCTGGCGTAATGTCGGTGTTCACCTTAAGCTCCAGCTTCCTCTCATCAGCCGCCCATCTGTCGCACTCGAAAAACGTGTGCTCAACACTATACCCCCTCCCTGGGCAGTAGTCGCAGTCGGGGCTCGGCTTCCTGCTCCTTCGATGTAGGTTATCATTGAAATGTCCGTGGCCAGAAAGAAACTGCGTAAGGTAGAAATTTACCTCAGCATACTTCCTGGTGATCCACGGCTCCAAACCTCCCACCATCCTCACCGCCCACCTCCCTCTTGAGTTGGCTTTCCAATCCTCTTCCCATCGCTGAAGTGCAGAAAACCTTACACGAGCAGCAATGTCTAAATCTGCACCTTGCTGCTTCGCCAAATAGACTTCTTTCCTCTCGGCTGAAAGAAGGTCAATCGGAATACATCGCGCAATGACCAAAACAGCCGGACTGGACATGGACCTATAGGCGCAAGCGACTCTGAGTGCAGCTTCACGCTGAACCCTTAGAAGCTCATTGCTTCGGCATTTAAACCTGAAGGGCATCTGCCCACACTTCTGCACCGTGCAGCAATGTTGAATTCGCAACGCTCATCAACACTCTCCTTTTGCAGCTCCTTGGACCAGCAATGTTCGGCATGAGCCTAGATAGCATGGCAATCATAGTCTCAGCCCTACACGCCGCCTTGGTAATCTGAACTCTAAAAGTAAGCTTCTCGTCAATCCACGCCCCTAGGTACTTCAGAACATTTACGGCCTCAATGCCATGCCCGGCGATATTCGCTCTAAATGGCTTGCTGAAATACCTCTGCCTGGTGAGAACAACCAGCTTGGTCTTCTGACTAGCAAGTTGGAGATCATGGTTACGAAGCCAAGCTTCAACTCTGTTTGATACGACATCTACTAAAATTCTGGCTCCAGCTTCTCTCCTTGCTCTTATCATCGCCGCCAAATCGTCAGCAAGTCCAATGAGCTTCGCTCCCTCCGGAGAATCGATCCGTAAAACGCCATCATACACCACGTTCTACATGTCGGGCCCAAGAACCGACCCTTGAGCAACTCCCGACGTTACATCAACGCAGCGCGTCCCCTCTGATGTTTCGAAGATTAGCTGCCTGTCGCTGAAGTAGCTGCCGATGATAGGCAGCAGATATCTGGGTACTCTGAACCTTTCCAGGGAATGAAGAATGTCAACCCATCGCAATGAGTTGAAGGCATTCTTGACATCGAACGCGATCATAAGACACACACTCCTTGACCTATAGTTTCCACTCCAAGCAACTACTGATTCCTGGAGTGCCTCACGTATGGCCCTCACCGTTAAGCTGCCTTCTCTGAAACCGTGCTGATTTCCGGCCAGGCCTCCCGGCTTCTATGGCCGTTCTTAACCTGGCCTGTAGAAGGGTCCCGAAGAGCTTCCCAATCAAGTCGAGCATACAGAGAGGGCTGTATGAGGACGCCGTGATTGGGGCACCCTTACTCTCAACCAGCAGAATAAGCTTCTGCTTTTCCCACCTCGCACAAAAAACTCCAGCTGAGAGGCAAGTATTGAACGAGTTGAGAAGCAAGGAAGGGAACTCTCTTGCCATCAACCTGATCACCCCAGGTGGTATTCCATCAGGCCCCGGTGCCTTACCACAGGATATCTATGAGGCTGCCACCCAAAATTCCTCTTCAGTAAAAAGAAGGATCGTTTCGAGCAGGGATTCCTCTAAGATAACCCTGGGCGGGTGAGCAGGGTTCATGAATTATTTTCTCCATCATGGCGGGTTCCTGAATCACGATAGGCGCTCGCTCAAACAGCTTACCAGTCACAATCTGATAGCCAAGAACCCAAATATCACGATCAACAGATTCCTGTATTTCGATCTATTTGAAATGCTTACTATCACTTATAGCTCGGTTCTAAACCTTCTTGGCACACATATAATCTCTGATAGCCTGAGTCGCGTCCAATCTTCTTCTCCGAGTCCTTGGTGTGTCCTTTCCTGTGTCCACCAGTACACTGGTGGCTTCTGACACTTTGAAGACCGCCTGGGCATCGAAGCAACACACCCTCGCACAATCAAGTCAATTGTAGACTTCGCCAAACCCTCAGCATCTGAACTGTCAAGAGCAGCACTTGCCGAATCCACAAGCACGCCTCCACAATTCGCAGCAATCGTTGTCAGGAAGACAGTCGCATCAAGCCTCCTCGAGTTCCAACCCTTCTTCAATGGAATGCAAGGGATGGAGGATGATTGAGAACCACAGCCCATATGGAAGCAAATATGCTGATGGTCGTTCGCTGTGTAATTCTCAAGAACCCTTCAATCCCGCACTTTCCTGGCTACACCTGTAGAGGCCATAGTGACGTCTAGAATGGTCTCTCGGTAGCCTCTCCGCCTAAAGTTAAACTGATGATAATCTTTCTAATGCCATTTACGCGCCTCGAAAGCTCTAAATCTATCTTTTCATCAGCAATGAAAAAACTTTCGAAACATACGAAATTATCAACTTGATCTACCCTCTCTTCATTAGAGGCAATATTGCAAATGGTTTTCGTATCCTCACTTTCAAACACAATAATTTTTGTTTTATTCACGTTGATCTCAAGACCCATGCTCTTCATTCTGTTATCCAGTCTGCTCAACATCCTCTGCAAATCATTGCCCGATTCTGCCGTAATGATCTTGTCGTCTACAAACGCAAGGCGACGTACTTTCACTGTCCTGAGATCAACACCTTCCTCGTCAAATAGAGCCGTTCTCAGACATTAGTCCATGTATATTTCAATCATCAATAGAGACATAAGGCATGCTTGTTTAATGCCTTGTTCAGTATGAAACCAATCGCTCAGTTGTCCATTTACTCCCATACTCGCTTTGGTACTTATATCTTGTTTGTTTTGTTCTAATAAGCCACTCAGTCACTCCACATATTCTTCTGAGACCTCTATCTACCTTTTCGGAAGCTTTCTCCCGATAAACAGTTTTAATTACGGTAATAATGTCATCGATACCGATTCTGCTTCTGATGCCAGCATCAAAATTGTCTAAAGTATCTTTATCTGTGTCAGTGTTATCCTGCTCCATGGCTTCACCCTAATACATGTCCTTGGAAATAACACTCATACAGTCCTAAACTTTGTTTAAATTCCTGACCATCTCACCATCATCATTTTTTATTCTGACTTCATCAGTGCTTGTATTCCTTTCCTAGTCTTCTAAATCCAGTTCCGAAACAGTTTCTTATTTCCTTCAAAGGCATTTTGCGTTTTTGTATCTTCATGCGTTTTGATTTTATCCTCGTTTGCTTTTTCTAGCATGTTTCTTTTCCCTTTTTTATCCCTAATCACTGTTACTACTCTAGTCTATTCCTTATTATTCAGACCTCTAAAAGTCAACATCATCGACCACGCTTCTTTTTTCTCGTCCACTGCCATGCGTATTTCTCTTTCCCTTCGGTGGCAGTACCACACACTCCCGAAGCACTCTTGGAGATGCCATTCCGCAGCATCATTTATGTGCCTTCTACATGCTTGTTGCCTAGCTCTGCCTTCTAATATACATTGTTTACGATGATAGACCACTAATTCCACCGACTGCCTAACTTGGATCAAGTAGACATCTTGCCGACGAGATTTTGATTCTCTCCAGGGTCAGGTTGGCCCTGAAGTCTCTCAGTCCTTACAAGTCTCCTTGTCCAGATGGCATATATCTGGTATTCTTGCAGGAGGCTAGTGAGATCATCGTAGGGCCACTGGTGGAACTTGATAGGGCTAGTCTGACAATGGGCTCTGTCTCGGATACATGGAGAGGTACGTGAGTAGTTATTGTTCCAAAAGCAGACTAGATTAGTTATACCTCATTCCAGGATATCCGTCTGTTCAGCTATGAATCTCTTCTACTAAAAACGGTAGAAAGACTTGTGGATAGACAAGGTCTTACCAAGATGGCTACTCTTTAGGAAGTAGCACGCTTATCGGAGTAGTCATTTGATTGGAAGCGGCCCTATGCGGAGCAGTTGAACTAATTGGAAGTTTGAAGAGCCTTCAAGAACACCTCTAGAGTGGTAATCAGGGCAGTCATGCACAATTATGGCGTCCTAACTACGGTCGTAGATTGGACCTACAACATGCTGGGCAACAGGATCCTTACAGCGACTGGGATGATACCACCTTGCGTGGAACTGTTGACTCGGGCTGTCGAGAGAAAGGAATCGCTTTCTCTGCTGTCCCAAGGGAAAACCTAGTAAGCGACACTTGTCATAGAGGTTTATCTTTCATGCAGATACGCCTGAAAATAGTTACAATGGAAAAAGTCACTTAATAGGCTCTTCCTCGGGACAGCAGTTCTGTAATGTCCGGTAGTGGATACATTGCTTCCTCTACACCGGCAGTAGCAGATACTTGGTGCAGGAAGACTTGAATCCCAGCAAACCTAGCAAGACAGACATGGTCATGTTCACGAAACGGAACAAGTCAGGAACTACGAGTACACAGAGCAGAGATTACGTGGAAAACTACTCTCAATCAAAGAATAAGCTAAATATTAAGGAGTAATCCAAGACAAGAAGCTGCTCTGGAAGGAGCGATTGGAACACAAGTGCAAGAAGCTCACAGCCCAGGGGAGCTGTGGTCTGGTGGAGAGGGTCGAGCTTTACACTGTGAGGTCTCGACTTATGGGGACTAGTTTTCAGGGGCGTCACTGGAGGCTCGAAGTCGACATCCCCGATGGCACTGGGGGCACTTGCGGGTTAAGAGCCCCTTTAGCTCACCATCAAGGCTGTAGCTACAGCGGATCTAAACCGACATTGTAAGTAGGCCAACCCTGAGTATGTTGGGGTATGACACGAATACTCGCTATTTCCACGAGAAGAAGTATCGTGTGAGCCTATCCACGAGAAAGGCATAGGCTAACGGTGAGATACACCTACAAAGTCATAGAGACGACTGGTTCACAGATGGCTCCAGATACAAGGGGAAAGCAGGAGCTGGTGTCTACCGAAAAAGGAGGGGAATGGGCTTCACGGTCTTAATGGGATCTTGTGCCAAGATTCTTCAATCTGAGATTATGACTGTGCTTCAGTGGCCGTACAAGGCAATGGAGTATGGCAATAGAAGAAACATCTGTATATGCTCAGATAGCAGGGCGGTTATTTTGGCCTTGAACAGTATAAGGACTACGTCGCTACTAGTGTGAGAGTGCTAAGAAGCATATTCCAATCTAGCGATGGGAAACCGAGTGTCGCGGCTCTGGGTCCCTAGAAATAGTGGGCAACATTTGGCTGACCCAAGAACATGAAGAGGAGTGGAGGATCGCCACTGGCTGCAGACAGGCCAAGGAACTCATGGGCTCACGAGTAAATTTGAATCCTGAGCCAGCGGAGGAAATACGCTAGCTCAGCAGAAACGCGGTCAATGTCCTAACTGAAATCTTAGTAGGGCTCGAAAACTTCGACTGTCACATGCATAAGATTGGGGCTCGCTGATAGTTTCCTATTACGCCTGTGTGATCAGATTGATAGAATAGCCACCCATATACTGTGTCACTGGCCCGCTATTGCAGGAAGCGTCTGGCGCTCACGGGTAGTAACTGCATCGGTGAGTCAGACATATCGGCCA
The DNA here is from genome assembly GCA_011762715.2 of Neuroterus valhalla. Taxonomy (NCBI): domain Eukaryota; kingdom Metazoa; phylum Arthropoda; class Insecta; order Hymenoptera; family Cynipidae; genus Neuroterus; species Neuroterus valhalla. Next base: position 3,668 of record WSXT02065008.1, on the reverse strand, counting down.
ACAGCGTGCCAGCGGTCCTCGTTTTATGGACATAATTCTACTTTCTTTATCAAAAAATAAAATCTTATCATGTTTTTAAGGATGTGCACTACAAACGATCCACCTCCAAATTCGATAATGTTCATAATGATTTATAAAATCGACTTTGATGTATATTATGATTATTGTAGTATTATTATTATTATAATATTAATTAGAAAGCTCCTTCGGAATAAGCAGCAATGAATAATAGATATGTTCTGGTCAATTTTATAAATCATTATAAAGATCACCAAATTTCGAGATTGAATGTACGAAGTGTACATCTTTCAGAAATACAGTTTTCCCATTGGCAAACAACTTGTTTTTCTCCTCTAGTTTGTAGGATAATTAGGTCATACATCTTAGGTATTATCGAAACTTGAGTGTGGGAGAAGGAAAGTTTTGAAATACAATCATCTGGGTGGAAAAATGAGATACCGACTGGTATATAAACCCCAAAAAATTCTGAAGAATATGTATTAGTTTCGCTTCTCGGAAAATATCAAAGTTGGTGCTTTTTTTTCTTGATGAAGTCTGCACTTGCTATTCTGGGTTTCATCTTGATGGTGTTTCCTTATCCTATTGGTAATTTTAATTACATCTCTTATTTCGATAATCATGATTTTTTTGTATAAAAAGAATCTTCTGTTTGGTAACTCCACGTATTCACTAAAAATGTGTCTCTTAGGTTTAAAATCTAATTAGTATTGGTTAGGAATTATCATTTTTTGTTGAAAATCAGATCATTTGTTCAAGAATTTGATTTTGGTGTTCACAATTCAACGGCTTAGATGGGAAGATATTCTATTTAAATAACAATTCAATCAATGTGTTACGAATTTGTCTTTTCGGTTGGAAAATCCAATAATTTTGGCAGGAAATTGGACTATTTGGCTAAAAATCGACTTATTTGTTAGAAATTGATATTTTTGGGTTCGAAATTGAAGTATTTGATTTAAAATTCATCTCTCCGACTAAACATTGAAGGGTCTTGAGAAAAACTCATCCCCACTGGTTACTAATTGACCTATTTTGTTATAAAATACTCTTTTCGACTTAAAAATAACCTCTTTGGTTGGAAACTAATTTTGTGTTGAATCAAGCAGTTTTTCGTAGGGAGCATAAATCTTTTCTATTCGAACTTTTGAAGTTTCATGCTATTACATTTTTCGTTGAGAGTAAATCTTCATTGGCAAAAACATTATCTCCTTTGTTGGGAATTGAACTCTTGGTTTCGAATTTCAACTGACTTGTTGAAAATTCGTTTATGTGTTTTTTCTCCAGTGGAGAATTAATTTTTCAACTAAAAATTCATTTAGCTCACCTTCTAATCTTTTGGTATCATTACGTGCAAGATACGAAAATTACTACACGTGGAACCAGAGTTTTTCCAATCTATTAAATAACAAAAATCACATGTTGAATTAAAAACGATAATGATAACTCTTCAAAGTAACTAACTAATCGCTAGACGTTATTTTGTCGAGAAAAGAGAAAGTAAATCTGTCCAATGTAAAATATCAAATATTGAATAGTTAAATTTCTCAGGAATAATGAAGAAGCGGTATCATGGGAATTGGGACATTTTTGTAAATAGACTACGTCATTCCTACAGACGAAATATTTTCAAACTATTGCTTCATACTTGAAAAATAAGAATGATTTGCAAATTTATTCTACTCAGCTTTACTTTATTCACATAGAAATAAACCAGATAAATGAAAAACACAAAATTTGATCAAATAAGAGAGCACGCGCCAGACTATTTGTTTCTTAATTGCATCAAACCTGTCTCCTTTTTGGTGAAGGTTGTATGACATATTTTATTCACAAATTTCAAAACATTGCCTTCCTATTATTTAGATAAAACGAAAGCCAAAGTCGAGTTCGAAATCCTTGTTTTTTCCGAACGGGCATTCTTTGAAGAATTCTAGTATTCCGAATGATAATACAGAATTATAATTGGATTTTCCTTCTTTATCATTGTGTAGGTTTCTCTTTATTTTTGAAACCCGAAACAAACTTGAGAAAACTCCAAAATCAACAAAATTGCAGCTGCAAATTCAACGATAAAGAAACATTAGTTTGAGAAGAAATAATTTATTTTCAAATATGAGCCACCGTTTTGTACCCTCTAAGGTTTTTTTTCGAAAGATTTCTTCATTGGTAAAAACATAATTTTCTTCGTTGTAAATTGAACTTTTTGGTTTGAACTTTTAACTGATCTGTTAAATATTCGTTTTTGTGGTTGAAGATTTGTCTTTTTTTCTAGAACCATCTCTTCACGTGAAAATTCAACTATTGTAGTTGAAATAATTTTTTTTCCTACCGTTGAAAATTAGTTTTCACTTCAATTCTCTTAACTCATCTTGTACTTTTACGGAATTATTACGAATTAGATAAGAAATTACGGAACAAGTAACCATAGTTTTCTAAAACAATAAATAAGAAAAAATTACATGTTGAATGAGTAGCGATAATGATAATTTTTCAAACGCAACTGGCGAAGAAAATTTAATAGAAGAATTCGATTGTGTAACATTCATAGTTTTATTGGAACGATCAGGAGGCGGTATTATGGGGATTATTGAAATTTTTTAAATAGACTACGTCATTTCTTCCGACAAAGTATTCACGAGCTAATGCTTCATAGTTGGAAAATAAGAATGATTTGCAAATTTATACTATCCGATCTTACTTTATTCAAATAAAAATTAACCAGACATGAGAAAACTACAAAACTTCATCGAATAAGAAAGTGGTTGCCAGACTATCTGTTTTTGAATTTCATCAAACTTTTCTTATTTTCATGATGGTTATATGACGTAGCTTCTTCACAAATGTCAAAACATTGCCTTCCTATTATTTAAATATAGCCAAAGCCAAAAATAGTTTCAAATGCTTGTTTTTTTCCAAACGGTAATTTTTTGTGTGGAAAATCTTGTATTTTCAATAATAATTACAGAATTAAAATTGAATTTTCATTCTTTATTATTGTGAAGGGTTATTAAATGTTCTCAAAACAAAATTTTCGTCGGTTAAAATTCGACTACTTGGTTAAATAACTGTGATATCTCTTGGACGCGAAACCTGAGATTCACTTGACATTCTCAAAATCGTCATACAATATGGTTGATATTTTTGTTTTTTTCAAATGATTTTTTTGTTTTTTTTAGTTTGTGGACTGGAAATTCACACCTCAGTGCAAATTTGCACCCGATAGGGGACCTTGAACTTCTAGGCCCTTCCGAATCCTGATATTAAATTCTGCATGGAGAAGTTCAGTTGTTTTGTTGAAATTTGAACTATTTTGTTACAGTCATTTTTTCAAATCGAAAACTCAATTGCGTTATTAAAAACTATTCCTCTTCAGGTTAAAAATGTATTTGTTCAGACGAAAAAAAATTCTTTTGGCTCTCGAACATTAAAAATTCGCGTTTTCTAGTCCGTGTTGCGACTGTAAAAATAACACTTTTTGAGGCAGTACTACTGCGCATGCGCAGCCCTTTTTTCGACTATCAGCTGCCTGAAAATGAGCTTACGTGATTCAAGATGGTGGCGCGGTAGCGAACGTAGCAAACAAGTGCCGTGTTCACAGTTGTGTGTGTGATAAATGACATGTCTTTCTTTCGTTTGTATTGATATAT
>WSXT02064997.1:0-12513 GCA_011762715.2 Neuroterus valhalla | reverse complement strand
CCGAACGAGTCGAAGGTCGAGTGTGCCGAAGGCGCACTCGACCTTCGACTCGTTCGGTAAACATCGCGCTCAACAGAAAACGTGTCTATCCCTAGGTGCATAATATACTATTTCTTTTACTTGGAAACCATTAAATCATAGATCGTGATCCTCGTGACACTACGTGCTGTATAAGATTACTGACAATTGACCATCTTCTCTCTTTGATACCTCCTTCGCATTTCGGATCTTTCATTATTTAAATAGTTAATTTTTTAAATTTTATCTCTGATCAATTAACAACTTAATTAAATTCAGTCTGAAAAGTAGAATAATTTGTAGAATTATATTAATTTCTGGTGTGGAACGTGCCATTTCATGAATAAATTAAACAGGGTTTTTGATGTCAGGACCACATCACGAAGGGATGGAAAATCTTGATAAATTTTACATTCGTGCAGGGTCCTAATCTAGACTGATTTCCCCGCAGAGCGGAAAGCGAGCGTATCCCGTTTACAAGATAGAATAATTACTCGTGTTTGAGATCAGTTCTGCAGTGAATTAACTACTCAGAATTTATCATAATCCAATCTCTGTAAGCCGCAATTATATAATTATTTCATTACATAATTTGAGTAAGGGTAAAGAAGATATTTGGAGTCTAAACAATGGATTATTCTGAATTGAATATTAAATTTTTCATCTTTTCGAAATGAATCGTTCCATTTCTCAAATGATAATAAAAATTCTAAATATTTTATGAATTCCGCTATAAAACTTGGATTTTAGTTATAGGCGTAATATGGAGTAGCTGGCAATTATAGAACGATTTTGAATTGTTTTTAGAAAAATTCAGCAATAAAATTTTGAATATATTTATGTGGCCTGCTTTTCCATTTTTTTATGATTAAACTTTTATGGTAATGCGAAAAGTGAAAAAAGTGGATTTTCTCGTTTCTTTCTTCAGCTGCGTAAAATTTTTCCCTATGATCAGTATCGACAGACTTTGCGCACGGGTAAAGTTATAACTAAACCAAATAAGACATTGTAAAGTTATTTGGTATAAACAAATTAACTTCATAATCAGCCTAAACTATGGATTCTTCGTTTGCAAAGTAAATTATGCATTGAAATTACTTTCTTTCATTAAAAAAATAATCCCTGATCATAAATATTTGAGATCCAACATTTGTTCTTCATTTTATGAACAAATTATAATAACAAATTCCCAGTGTGAAAATTTAGAGGCAGATAGATATCGTGTTTTCCTCAAATTACGTCCCCAGTGATTTCAAGTAATATTAAATTATCATCTCAAATTTTCAATTAATTTTATACAGAAATTATATAAACAAATGCCCAGTGTGGGCATTCAAAGGCTGAAAGAAATCGCTTTTCCCTTTGAATTTCGCCAAATTATGTCGCCAGTGATGTGTCATGATGATCTTTAGATATTTTTCATTAATTTCATAAACAAGGTTTGTAAACAAATGCCTAGTTTAGAAATCCAAGGGCAAAAAGTAATCGTTTTTTCTCCCAATTTTTTTAAAATTGTATTGCCTGTGATTTTTTCTAATGATAAATATTGTCCCGATATGTTTTATTAATTTTATTAACAGATTTTGTTAATTAATGCCCAGTGTGAATATTAACAGTCAGGAAAAAGTCGTTTTTTTCTTCTTATTTTCCTCGAATTGAATCACCGTTAATTTTCAATAATTTAAATTCATTATTCGATATTTTTCAAGTATTTTAGAAACAAATAAAATGTTCACACCAGGCATTTGATCATAAAATTGACGAAAATTCCTAATGATGATTTGCTATTACTTAACAAAATTGACCTTTATATACCCGCACTGGGCATGCATTTATATATTTTCTTGATAAAATTGAAAAAAAAAAAAATTTGGATGATAATTCCTTATCACCTAAAATCACTAACGACATTATTCGAAGAAAATTAAAACAAAAAACTATTTCTTTCCACCATTAAATGTTCACACTGGGTATTTGTTCACATAATTTATTTATAAAAGAGTTTCAGAATTCCAGAAGATAATTTCATGTCAGTTGGAATTACTGGCGATAAAATTTGAGGAACTTTGAGAGAAAACGCGATTTATTTCTGCCTCCGAATGTCCACACAAGGAATTTGTTATTATAATTTGGTTATAAAATAGATCAAAAATATCGATTGGCAAATTTTTATGATCGACTATTATTTTTCCGATGGAAGCAAGTAATTTTAACTCGGAAATTGACTTTGCAAACAAAAAATCCATAGTGTAGACTATTTGTTAGATTAGTTCTTTCATACACAAGCCTGCCAGTACTGATCATAAAAAAAATTTTCACGAAGAAAAACAAAAAAAAAAACGACACAAGCGACTTTTTTTACTCTCTGCATCAACATAAATCTTCGAACGAAAAAAAGAATGAATGAAAAATCAGGCGACACAATCTCTTCAAAATGAAATGCTGAGTTGAAGAAAAAAAAATCGGTCGACAATTGCCAGCTGCAAGTTATTTTGAAGCTCCGAATTTGAAAGGTCAACCCCTCCCCCACTCCGAAAAATATATGGGTTTATTTTTAAAAGGGACAAGGTATTTTATTGAATTTGAATTTTATGTAAGAATTCAAAATGCTCTGTTCTTCTACATCTCGAACCACTGATTCAATTGTCCTTGGAGCAGAATGAGGTTCTAGTGACTGGTCACAAAGAGTGATTGGTCACAGTTCAAACTACTTCTCCAGCTCGCCCTCCGAAGTGAACAAGTGCCAGCGTCTGTTCACAAAAAAAACCGATTGATCACAGCTCAAACCCCATTTCCCAGTCTACTTTTGGAAAAATCAGTTTCAGTGACTGATCACAGGAGAGAAATTGGTCAAATCTAGAACAACTTTCCCAGTTTACAATTGAAAGAATAGGTGTCATTGACTGGTCAGAGGAGAGTAATTGGTCAAGGCTCAAACTACTTGACACGTCTGTTTTTTTAAGGCGAAGACTGAGGAAATGGGTTCGATATGCGATCAATCACTCTTTTGTTACCGGTCACTAAAAATTTTTTTTCAAAAAGAGAGTGAAACGGGTTCAAAATGTGACCTCCGACGTAAGCGAGCACTCTCCTTTTACCAGTCTTTGAAACATATTTTTTTACAGAGACTAGAGGGAGGAGTTTAAGATATAACATATCACCCTTTTGTGAAAAGTAAAAAAAAACGTATCTTTTTGCATAGAAGCTGGGAAAGCGAGTTAAAGATGTAACTTCGCGTCGACTGTGAGCGATGAGTTTCTTGTTATTAGTCACCGAAACATATTGTCTTGAACCTTTCAAATAGAGACTGGGAAAAGGGTTTCAAGATATAACAAAACACTCTCTTGTGATAAGGTCACTGGAACTTACTTTTCTAACGAGAGACTGGAAGAAGGGGTTCGAAAGTTACCCTCGGATGTGACCAGTCACTCTTCTGTGACCAGTCGCAAGAACGTATCCTTTTGAAGAGAGGCTGAGAGAGGGACTCGAGATGTGACCAATCACTTTTTTGTGACAAGTAACTGGAACTTAATTTTTTTGACGGGAGACTGGAAGGAGGGGTTCGACAGTTAACTTCGGATGTGACTAGTCACTCTTCTGTGACTAGTCACCAGAACGTGTTCTTTCAAAGAGAGACTAGAGGAAGGGTTTCGAGATGTGACTTATCACCCTTCCATGACCAGTCACTGGAACTTATTATTTCAAAAAGACAGGAAAAGGGAGTTCGAGTTAAACCTCGGTTGTGACCAATCACTCTTCTGTGACCAGTCGCAAGAACGTATCCTTTTGAAGAGAGGCTGAGAGAGGGACTCGAGATGTGACCAATCACTTTTTTGTGACAAGTAACTGGAACTTAATTTTTTGACGAGAGACTGGAAAAAGGGGTTCGACAGTTAACCTCGGATGTGACTTGTCACTCTTCTGTGACCAGTCGCCAGAACGTGTACTTTTAAAGAGAGACTAGAGGAAGGGTTTCGAGATGTGACTTATCACTTTTCCATGACCAGTCACTGAAACTTATTATTTCAAAAAGACAGGAAAAAGAGGTTCGAGTTAAACCTCGGTCACTCTTCCGTGACCAGTCACTAGAACGTATCTTTCCGAAGAGAGACTAGAGAAAGGGGTTCGAGATGTTGACAACTACTCTTTTGTGACTAGTCGAAAGCAGGGGAAAACTTGTTCTTTAATGAGCACAATTGTGAATCTTCTAGTTTCAACTTGTTGAAACTTTTTTCAACTAATTCCAGGGATGAGAGATATCATATGTATCCCGGTAAGAGGAAGCCAAATATTTTCATTCTAAATTCTGAACCGAATTAATTTCACACTGGAATCCCGAAGAATAGCATCTCGATGCCAGCTGTTCCGAGAATGTCGGTCGTGGACAGGACGGTTCAAGTAGCTTGGAGAGAGGTATTGGGGCGGACAGTATCCCCAAGCGAATTTCGCGAATGCGCGTCAGTTGGCGTCAGACGAAAATCCCCAAAAAATAGTTCATACGGTCCTCAGTGTTTACGTTGCAGCACTCGCGTGGATGGGCCAAGGCCGTTGATAGCCAATCCTGAAACCTGCCACTCTTTGGGATTCCAGTGTATACTATTCAAAATTCTAATTATTTATTAGAGATGAAAAAAAAATTTCAAAATAGCTCTACGAGAAAACTACTCTTGCTATCTTCCGAATCATATCATACACAATATTTCTACTTATTGTATAGCTGATCCCGAATAATAAACAATTTTCAAGAAATATAAATATTTATTTTCAAATCGACTTCAAAATCTGCGCGACTAGCGTTCGACTTCTACAGAGCTATTATTATTACATATGAGAAGATCGTTACCTTAAATTCGATACGTGTTAATTATCTTGTTCTGTTGTAGGCAAAATTTTGTTAGAAAACTTGGAAAAAAACGAGAAAGAAATTGAAAATATAAGAATTCACGAGGAGCAAATGGTTTTCATTCAAGAGTTGTCATTGTTCGGGTTTAAATGAAAGAATTGGTATTCATAAAAATTTAATTTCCTAGTATTCATTACAATTTTTTTTAGCTATTATTGTGCAAGCACCTAAATCAATTCCAGCTGCCATGACATTCATTACTTAACAGTACTGTGTATATTCTGACAAATAAAAGTAACACAGCCCCACAAAAATGTGGGTTGTCAGATGGACGAGACTAGCCCAATCCTACAAATTTTGGTCGCTGAATATGAATCCGAAGTCAGAATTCTTCTATCATCCGCAGGTTTCTTTCAAACCTCAGGAATCTGTTTTCGCTGTTGTTTTTATTTTTGAAATGAAAAATATGCGAATGGAGAACCCGTCTTTTTTCTCTGATTTCGACCACACATTCGGGTTTAGGTATCCCCCTAGACTGAAAATAAATAGGCTAGACACCCAAAACTTAGAAAAGATGCCACCACTTTTTGCGGCGCCGTAAGTGGAGTCCAAATCACCAGAACTTCAGCAAACTGCGAAGTAAGCCAGCAAACATAGCTCCGCTATAGCGCTATACCCTATACCACATGCTGAGAACCCCAGTTAGAGCAGCAGCGAGCCTGCGCGCGCACGCCGAGCAACCACGTTGCTTTGCGCCCCTCCTCCACTGGGCCGATGGTTCTCCGCATTAGACAGCGGAGCTGTGCTCGGCAGCTACTTTCACAGTTGTGCTAGTCTGCTCCATGCTAATTGCTATAAATAGAAGGTAAAAGATTATAGAAGGAAGTGTTATCCACGATGCTGAAACGAGAAGCGTCATCTGCTCTGAGTTTTGGGTGTCTAGCCTAATTGTACATTGTTTTTAGAGAATACAAATTATACGAAAGGGTATGTGTAAGTCGCTTCTGCATGTCAAGGTTTTCAATCAGGGAACCTTGCATTCCATTGATGTTGGTTTGTATATACGGAGAGACAAACACGCTTAAAGTATTCTACATTGCCCAAATTTCAAGCAAGCACCTTGGTTCTTCGACCCTTGTTTGGGATTCCCATCTTTACACCTATCACCATTATCTCTATCACCATCCTTACCGTCATCTCCTTCATAGAGATCGCTTCCTGGATGAACGTAGCTTCCTGCACCCGGAAGAGGACCATCGGGATCTGACGATACATGCAACGTGCAAGCGGATGTTGATATACACATAAAGCATGCAGCAAGACAGATAAGAAGACAGTGAAAAATATTAGGGATGTGTCATGATCATTAGTCACATTATGATAATGGCAGACTTCTCTTACAGAAAAAATGATCAGATGAAAAATGAACTCAGAGAGGGCGCTGATGCGTCATGCACGGGAAGGGAAATGGTACGTCTGCGCAGTCCGCACTGAGTCGGTCATCTGCTCTGATGCGTGCACACCTGAATGCTTATTTTGGGCAGCAAGACAGCGCTAGTGTTGTCTGAATGCGCGCCAAACTCTTCCGGCGGATAAAATCCGCCTAGCTCTCGGACCGTTTTCAAACCGTCGTCTCCCTTTGAGTCCGAGGGCTCGGACTTTGGCGGATTATCCGCCGATCAGTCGAGCGCGTGAACAAACGAGTCGACTTGCAGCGCAACACGCCGAGAAAACGGGCATTCAGGCGTCCACGCATCAGAGCAGAGGACCGTCTCAGTGCGGAGCGCGCAGGCGCACCATTTCCCTTTCCGTGTATGATTAATGTTTTACTTCACAAGATGATAGATTTCACGTCAAGGAATCATCTAGAGCAGAGGATAAGCCGCTCCGTTCCCTTTCTTTTATCTTGCCACCTTAATCTAATTTTTACCTTGGAAACTTTTTACCTTGGAAACATTTTACCTCTCGGACGATATCTTGTTTTCGTTTTTTGAATTCAGATGTAGACATTTTCTTAAATTTAAAAAAAAAAACGTTCCTAATGCCTCAAAAATTCTACAACATTCTTTGTATACACAGTGAGGTGATGAAAATTTTTTCTTCTAAAAGGCGCAACTACATAGTATGCCTTTTGGTGACGAAATAGACCCTGCTTTTTATCGGAGTAAAAAAATTGTGTAAGAGAGTACTTTGCACGCCTGTCGTAGTACGAAAATCTTTAGGCATCGATAATTTGGATAAAATGAGCATTTTATTTTCGGAGTCCTTCGATAGATTCTAAGGAATTCTCAAAAGATTTTCTAAATTTTGAGGGATTCCAAAAGATTGAAAATATTTTGGAGATTTCCGATTGGTTTTGAAGATTTCAAGAACATTGCAAAGGTTTTAGGGGATTTATTCCAGAAGATCTCAAACAAAATCTCAGACAGGCAGCATGATTCTACGGAATCTTGGATGAATTCTAAGAATTTCGAAGGATTCTGAAAGTTTACGGTGATTTTGAAAATTCCATGGAATCTTCAAAGCTCAAAAAAATGTGTTTAAGAAGGCTTCAAGGAATTTTGAATAGATTTGGAGAATATTTGGAGGTTTTGAAAGTTTTTATGGCATTTTGGAGATACTAGAGGATCCTCAGGAGCTTATTTTAATTCCAAGTAATTTTCAAATATATGGAATATTTAAGGGTATTTCCAATACATATTTGGAGAGTTCTGAATTGAGAACAAATTTCCGTTTCAAATTCCTAATTATGTCTTTTTTTTCACCATCAAAAACTTGACTAGGAAAAATTGAATATGGATTTTTGGGCCATGAGAATTCATTTTTTTATTTCTTAAAATTTGAGTTCCTTCGAGAGAGAACCCGCAATGAGAATCTGTTTATTAGGGAAATTTAATTTTCGGCCTACTTCACTGTTTACTATCAGAAACTGGAAGTGCAAAAACTTGCCCTAATTTTTGGAAAAATCGATTTTTTTTCAATTTGCAAGAATTTAAAATTCAGAAGAAGAACAAAAGATATTGTCTGATCGAGAAAATGGTTTCTAGGTCAATATTCGGTATAGACGGGAAAAACTTGGAGGGTTTTGAAATTCTTCCACTTCAATAAAAGTTTCAAAACAAACCTGGAGAAGCATCAGAATTTTATTTCTAATATTAGACTATATTGGCAGAACTTTTTTTTCTTATTTAAACTGAATACTCATTCTCAAAAAATCTCAAACTACGCATAATTTTTGTCGAAACCCGAATCCGAAAATTCAATTTCGATTTTTAATGAGAATCAATTAGGTACGCGACAACAAGAATGCTGAATGCATGAAATGAAACATTATTTATTCAATATCATGAAAAACATTGTTTTTCAACATGAGCGCACTTTGATTTAATTTCTTTTTTTTCGGAAGCTACATCATTGAATGATACAAACGTTACCAATAAGTTGCGATGTTACTTTTTCTTCAAAAAAGAAAATATTGGAATAAGCTCATCGTCAAATGATAATTTTTTTCAAGTACTTGAGAAAAAACTGTTGTTTCATGCGGTATTGTAGTTTGACCCTCAGCGTTCAGACATACTGGATTCCCCCCACCCAACGTAAGATACCTAGTAGTGACGTCATGATTTCAAATTGAAGGTGGCGCGAGATTCGAATTTCTAGATTTTACTTTTTCCCCTCAAACGTTGGAAGCAGTATTTTTATAGGATAATGATACATTTCAATGATGATTTTCAATGTATTGCAGCCTCCCTCTCATTATAACATGGATTTCAAAATTTCAGGAAAATGACAATTCAATGAAATCTGAACTTGGGGAGGAAATTAGGATCATTGGATGTCAGTGCCAGGAAGACAATTAAGAGAATAAATCAAACTACAGACCGGTGCCTGAGGCGCTGTGTCGTCGCGGGTTGTTGCTGTTGATGGTAAGGTAGATCGCCGATGCTGAGGAAGGCGAAGCGCCAGTCTGACTGTTCTGGCTGTTGCTGCTGCTGCTGTGGCTGGAGCCACTGCCACTGCCATTGCCAGCTAGTGCAACCAACCAATTCGTCAACGTCCATCGGTATGGCCAAACGTCTCGATTCTCCACTCTCATTCTATCATTTTTTTAGGGTTTCGTAGCCCTTAGATAGGTACTCTTATAGTTCGGTCGGACGCTCATCCGACAGGAAGATGGCAGAGTCAGGTTAGTGAAAAAGAGGTTCAGGAAAAGCTATGGGAAGGAGAAGGAGAGAGGGATGATAAAAGAGGGAGGAGAAAAAGGAGTAAGGGAGGTGGTGAAGTCATGTGGTTAGCAGCAAGGAAGTGGGGCGAAGCTAGTAGAGAGGGAAGCAGAGTAGAGGAGAGAAGAAGAAAGGAGAAGAAGGAAGAATTAGTAAGGGAAGAAGAGGGTGATAAGAGACAGCAGAAAAGCGTGAAGAAAGTAGTGATGAAGGCGAGGGAAGCAGAGGGAAAAGGACGAGGTAAAAGAAGGGAAAGAGAGGATCAGAGGAGAGAAAGTGAGACACGCTAAGTAAAAGGGAGTTGTCGGGAGGAAATGAAGGATAAGGTGTTAACACAGAGAAGGGAAAGAAGTAGTAGCATCTTAGAGTGACGAAAGAGGCATTAACGGGAAATAAAAATAGAAATCACAACAGGAGAAGCGAGGACAAAACGAAGTGAGGTGAAGGAAGAGCAGGGAGGAGAAGTGAAGGGGTAAACTGTAGGTTAGAAGAGAGGAGGGTGAAAGGGGTGTTGGAAGTTAAAGTTATGGAACGTAGAGCTATGAAAGCAAGAGAAGGAAATGTATTGGTTGAAGAGAAAATAAGGTGAGGGGTAAAAATATAAGAAGTCACGGGTTATAAAGGAAGACAAGATGACTAGAAGCAAGATGTGATGCATGGGATAAGTGAAAATAGGAGCGTAAAAGGTGGGAGTAGAAGTGAGGATGGGACTCGAAGGAAATTTGAAGCCGAATAGAATCGAATAAGTTTTATATGATCAGATATTATCGGAGAGAAACAGATGCTGTTGAACGGGATAGTGTGGGGGAGAGGACGAGAGAGGGGGGGGGGGGATTGAGGGGTGAGGCGACAAAGGCGGGAAAATTCAACGACTCAAATAGCAACTCAATAGGCTACGAAACCCTTCCTTGCAGGCGCATATTTTTGAAGTTCACTTATTCAGCTTACAATTTATACTCGTTGATTGAATCATTTTCTTTTCAAATAATTCTGTACCAATTTTTGGTTCGATTCGAGAAGGTTGACGTGCGTCTTCTGTTCAGTTGCTTCCTTCGTGCTCCTTTGTAGATTATTATAATTATTTTCAGAAGTTAAAAGGATTAAAGCTACATCTAGAAAGGAAAGACAGGAATCATTCCAAAAAGCCAAAAATATATTCGCATTCTACAATATTTTCGAAGAGAAAATGTCCACTGTTTTGAAGAAATTGTTTTTCAGTATAAATTTGATAATTTAACAGGAGCTTATTCGGGCTTTTATTAGCCAGATCAATTCTTGCGTCATTCTATTTATCATTCTTATTGTTTACATTGTATTTATAAATATAAATAGAATTTCGGAGTGAAACGGACAATCAATCAGTGCAAAGACAGTGCATACATTTTTTCCTGGGTGCATTCTAGTTGATGATTATAAAGGAACAAACAATGCTGAATGAGTAAAGTTTGCAAGGAACATGAGTGCGCACGTCAACTTACTCAGGAGTGCAGAATTTCAACAGATTTGAAGAAATTTTGCAAGGAATAAAATATAGATGATGAGAACTTAGTGTCAAAAAGTTATTTTTTAATGTTTTCCTAGTCTCTTCATTTCATGTTGCTAGAATGCACAATTGTTTTGTATAAAAAAATGCAAGTATATGAGCTGAAGAAATAACCTGATCAGTTTTCGGATATCAACAAGAACATCAATTTTTAGCTGAAAAAAAAAATTATGTAGAAACATGGAACACTATATTCTTAGTACTTTTCCCATCTCTTACTTGCACAACCTAGATCACTACTTATTCCCTCTCATTTTTCTCCCACTCTCCTCATTTACCCACTCTACACTACCCCTTATTAACCATCCCCTCCTACTCATTATCTGTCCTTTTATCACTTCTGCTCATACCCTTAAATTCAATTATTTCCCATTCCCCTACTTTCGCTTATTCAAATCCCTTACCCTTAAATATTTACCCCCTTTACTCACTCTTCTATATTTATTCTCCATGCCCTTACTTACTCCAACTGTGCTACTACTGATATCTCTTCATTTTCCTGCTACTACTCATTCCCTCTCATTTCTCTACCCTTCATTCCCGTCATTCACCAAACCCTTTTCCTCACTATCCGCCAATCCATCACTTCTCATTCCCGTCACATTCAATGCTTTCCCCTTTTCTTACTTTCCTATATTCATTTCTCCTCCCCACTTACCTTCACAGCCTATGTCATTAATCGTTTCTCCTTTTTTCCCTTCTACTTGCCTCATTCATCTACCCTACACTACCCCTCATTGAGCAACCCTCTTTCATAATTATCTACCGTTTCATAACTTTCCCACTCCTTTACTTTTCCTTTTTCTCCCCTTACTTCCTTAACCTATTCCACTACTCATGTCTTCCTTATTCTTCTTCTACATCTCTCTATTCTTAACCTTACAACACCCTTTATCCATCGACCTCTCCCTCTTATTATCAACCCTTCCATCACTTCCTTTCGTTCCCCCCGCATTATATTATTCATAATTTCCTCACTTCTCTATATTTATTTCCCTTTCCCTTATTCCTTTAACCTATCGCCCCACATATTCCTTCCCATTTCCTTCTACTCCTCTTAGTTCTCTACCCTACCTTAACCTTATCTACCGACGCCTTTGCTTTTCATGTGCTTATCCATTACTTTCCTTTATTCCCCTAACATTCTATTATTTGACTTATCTAACTTTTCAATCGCACTACTCATTTTCCTCATCTTACTCTCACGCTTCACATTTACCTACCCTAGACTACTACTTATTTAACGACTTATTCTCCTCATTTTCTATCGTCCCTAGACTTTTCTTTATCCTCCTCGATTTCTATTCTTTCCCCTCATTTCATTCCCCTATATTATTTTTCGTCCCCTCACTTCCTCCACCCATCCCATCACTTATTTATTCTCGATTACATTGCACTTCCCTTACTTCGTCACCATACGTTATCTCTTGGATGAATAGATTTATGCTCATTTTCCTTACTTTCTTAAAATGTCTTACTATCAATGTCCCCTCATTCTCCTTTCACTCCCCTCTTTCACCCAATTTACACTACCATTTATTTACAGATCCCTTCTCCTCCTTATCCACCATTTCATCACTTCCCCTCCCACTCACATTCTATTTATACCCATTTCCTCACTCCCTATATTTTTTTCTCTTTATCTCACTTTCCTATCCTTTGTCACAATTCATTCCCTCTCATTCTAGTTCCACTTCCCTCATTTCTCTACCCTACACTTCCCCTTATTTACCGATTACTTCCCCTCATGACCTACCGCTCCATCACTTTCCCTTCTCTTTCTCTATTATTTCCTATTTCTCACACCCCCCCCCCCCCCCCCCCCCCCCTCCCCACCCACCCCATAACTCCAAAATCCCAACATCACAATACCACACCCTTTTCTT
>WSXT02064975.1:0-12513 GCA_011762715.2 Neuroterus valhalla | reverse complement strand
AGTAAATCGGAATATCATTAATTATCTTGAAATATCCTCAAGTATCTTGAAGTACGTGAAGTATCCTGAAGTATGTGCATTATCCTCGAGTACATTGAAACATTCTGAAGTAAATTGGAATATCCTGCAACATCTCAAAGTATCTCATAATTTTTTGAAGCATGTGATGTATCTTGAAGTATGAGAAACATTCTAAAGTACCTCGAAGTTTCATAAAGTATCTTGGAATATCCTGACGTTTCTCGGAGTACGTATTTTTATCCTGAACTACCTCGAAATATTTTGAGGTTTGTAAAGTATTTCGAATTATTTGAAATATCCCAAATCACGTTGAAATATCATACAATGCCTTAAAATATCATGAAGTACCTTGAAATATCCTGAAGTGTCGTAAATTATCTTGGAATATCCTAATGTATCTTGAAGTACGTGGAATATCCTGAAGGATATGAAGTATCTGAATGAATAGGTATTGAACTGAGGCACATCAAAATATTCCTGATTATCTTGAAGTATCTTGAAGTACGTAAATTATTTGAAATATCCCAAAGTAAATCGGAATATCATTAATTATCTCGAAATATCCTCAAGTATCTTGAAGTACGTGAAATATCCTGAAGTATGTGAAGTATCTCAAAGTATGTGCATTATCCTCGAGTACATTGAAACATTCTGGAGTAAATTGAAATATACTGGAACATCCCAAAGTATCTTATAATATTTTGAAGTATGTGATGTATCTCGAAGTAATATCATGGAGTACATTGAAATATTCTGGAGTACTTCGAAATATCTTGAAGCATACTGAAACATCTTTAAATATACGAAAGAACCTTGAAATATCCTGAAGTGCTTCGAGATATCATGAAGTATTTCAAAATATCATGGAGTATCTCAAAACATCACGGAGTATCTTGAAATATCTTAAAGCATTTTGGAGGAACCTAAAATATCCTGAAGTTTGTGAAGTATGTTGAAGAATAAAATATCCTGAAATATATGAAGTATTTTGAAGTATACGAATTATACTGGAGTACTTTGAAATATCTTGGAATATTTTGATGTATCTTGAATTATCCTAAAATATTTGAAGTATCCTAAAGTATCATGAAGCATATTGAAATATCCTGAAGTATCTTGAAGTACGTAATTTAATCCTGAATAACATTGGAATATTTGAAAGTGTGTGAAGTATTTTGAATTATGTGAGATATACAGAATCACGTTCGAATATCATGAAATATCTGAAAATATTATGAAGTATCTTAAAATATCCTGGAGCATCGTAAAGTACCTCAAAAAAGCCTGATGTTTATCTTGAAGTACGTGAAATATCCTAAAGAATATTAGGTATCTCAATGAATATGTAATGCCCTGAAGTACAGTGAAACATTCTACAGTATCTTGAAGTATTTTGAAGTACGTGAATCAACCTAAAGTATCTTAAAGTATCTTGGAATATCCCGATGTATCTTGAAGTACGTGGAATATCACGAACAATCTTGAAATATTTTGAAGTATGTGGAATACCGCAAAGTAACTCGGAATACCATGAAGTATTTTGAAATTTCCTGGAGTATCTTGAAGTACGTGAAGTACCCTGAAGTATTCGGAGTATATTAAAGTATGTGCTTTATCCTGAAGTACATTGAAACATTCTGAAGTAAAATGAAATATCCTGCATCATCCTAAAGTATCTTGGAATATGTTGAAATATGTGAGGTATCTTGAAATTTGTAAAATATACTGAAGTACCTCGAAGTATCATGAACTATCTCGGAATATCCTGAAACATCTTAAAGTACGTATTTTTGTCCTGAACTATCTTGAAATATTTCGAAGTGTGTGAAGTATTATGAAGTATTTGAAATATCCCAAAGTAACTCGGAATATCATTAATTATCTTGAAATATCATGAATTATCTTGGAATATCCTC
This sequence comes from Neuroterus valhalla, assembly GCA_011762715.2. Lineage (NCBI taxonomy): Eukaryota > Metazoa > Arthropoda > Insecta > Hymenoptera > Cynipidae > Neuroterus > Neuroterus valhalla. The sequence goes on along the minus strand of WSXT02064975.1, from coordinate 10,576 downwards.
AAGTATCTCGAAGTACGTAAAGTATCCTGAAGTATGTGAAGTATCTTGGAGTATGTGCATTATCCTCGAGTACATTGAAACATTCTGAAGTAAATTGGAATATCCTGCAACATCCTAAAGTATCTTGGAATATTTTGAAGTATATGTGGTGTATCTTTGAAGTATGTGAAATATTCTTAAGTACCTCGAAGTTTCATGAAGTATCTTGGAATTTTCTGAAGTATTTTGAAGTACCTATTTTCATCCTCAACTATTTTGGAATATTTTGAAGTATTCGAAGTATTTTTAAGTATGTGAAATGTCCCAAATCACCTTGGAATATCATGAAATATCTTACAATATCATGAAGTATCTTGAAATATTTTGAAGGTTGTGAAATATGTCGAAAAACCTCGGAATATTATTAAGTATCCTAAAATTTCCTGTAGTATCATTAAGTATCTTAGAATATTCAGAATTTTCTTCAATTACGAGAAATATCTTGAAGAATATTAGTTATCTCTATCAATACGTAATACCCTGAAGTACTTTGAAATATTCTAAAGTGTCTTAAAGTATCCCGAAGTATCTTGGAGTATGTAAAATATCCCAAACTATCTTGAAATATTTTTAAGTATGCGAAGTATTTGGTATTATGTGAAAAATCCTAAAGGACCTTGTAGTTTCATAAAGTCTCTTGAAATATCTTGAAGTATCTTGATGTACGTATTTTATCCTGAAACATTTTGGAATAATTTAAATTTGTGAAGTATTTTTAAGTATGTGCAATATCCTCAAGTACATTTAAATATTCTGAACTAAATTGAAATACCTTGCAGCATCCTAAACTATCTTGGAATATTTTGAAGTATGTGAAGTATTTTGATGTATGTGAAATATACTGAAGTACCTCGAAGTATCATGAAGTATATCGGAATATTCCGAAGTATCTTGAAGTAGGTTTTCTTTATCCTGAACTATTTTGGAATATTTTGAATGTGTGAACTATTTTTAAGTGTGGGAAATATCCCAAATCACGTCGGAATATCATGAAATATCTTAATATATCATGAATTATCTCGATTGTCCTGAAGTATCATAAAGTATATTGGAATATCCAGAATCATCTTCAAGTACGTGAAATATCCTGAAGAATATTAAGTATCTCAGGGAATATGTAATACCCTACAATACATTGAAATATTCTCCAGTATCTTGAAGTGTCTTGTAGTACGTAAATTATCCTGAAGTATCTTCAAATATTCTGAAGTGTGTGAAGAATCTTAAAGTATGAGAAATCCCCCCAAGTAACTCGGAATATCATTAAGTATCTTGAAGTACGTGAAGTATCCTGAAGTATGTGAAGTATCTCAAAAAATGTGCATTATCCTGGAGTACATTGAAATATTCTGAATTAAATTGAAATATCTTGCAATATCCTGAAATATCTTGGAATATTTTCTTGAAGTATGTGCAGTATTTTCAAGTATGTGACACATCCCAAAGTACCTCGGAACATCATTAAGTATTATGAAATATCACAAAGTATTTTGTAATATCCTGAAGTGTCTTAAAGTACGTGAGATATCCTGAACTATTTCCGAATATTTTCAAGTATGTGAAGTATCTTGATGTATATGAAATATAATAAAGAACTTTGGAATATCATAAAGTGTCATGAAATATTCGAAGTTTGTGAAGCATATTGAAGCATGTAAAATATCACAGACTGCTTTGAAATATCATGAAGTGTCTTGGAATATCCTGGAGTATCTTGAAGTGTGTGGTATATTCTGAAGTTAGTGGAGTACCTAAAGTATGTGAATCCACCTCAAGCAATTTGAAATATCCTCAAGTATCTTGAAATATTTTGAGGTATATGAAATATCATGGAGTATCTGAAATATTCCAAAGTACCTCGGAATATCATGAAGTATCTTGAAATACCCTCAAGTATCTTAAAGTGCGAGCAGTATGTGTATTATCCTGGAGTTCATGAAATGATTCCTAACTACCTTGTTATATCTTGAAGTGCCCTGAAGTACATAAAGTATCTCAAGGTACCTGTATTACCCTAGTGTACATCGAAATATTCTTAAGTTCTTCGAAGTATCTTGAAGTATCCTTGAGTACCTTGAATTATTCCAAAGTATTTTGAAGTATCCTGGAGTATTTGGAATATATTGATGTACCTACAATATTCAAATTACCTGAAGTATCTTGAAGAATGTGAATTATCCTCAAGTGCATTGAAATACTCTGAAGTACCTTGATAAAGCTTGAAGTATATCCTAAAGTATTTTGAAGTACGGGAAATTTCCTCAAGGACACGAAGTATCTCAAAGTATTTTCATCATCCTGGAGTACATTGAAATATTTTGGAATTATTTGGAATATTAGAATTATCTGAAATATCTTGAATTATCCTGAAGTCAGGAGTAGATGTACATTCTTGAGTCGAGTTGTGAACTCCTCGATATTTTTTGAACTCCAGATTTAGCATATCCTCAAATCATCTGTTGATCTGCAGATATGTATTTTGAATATTTTTATTTTATATTCTTTTCCTCTCGATATTTTTCGAATCTTTCAGAGTTATTTAAAAAAGGGCTCTAAGACCCTGCGACTTTATTCAAAATGATTTTGCAACGCAGGACAACTTTTGCAACTGAAACACCTGTAATAGCTGAAAAAATGTTTGAGCATGATGGTGTGTTTGCGCAGAAAATACGTCGCAGGGACACTTCGAATTAATCTGCAGTAACTGTAGAAATTTGGAAGAAAACTGTAGAAATCTAGAAATCTACTTTAACCCTGCTGCAAAAATGTAGAAATATTTAGTGTCTCTAGAACCTACGCTCACTGAAAAAAAACTCTCGTAAAAAATAAAACATTGATTATTACAATTATATTTATTTCTCATTCCATCAATTATTTACAATTACGCATTCACTTTTTGGTCGACCTGCAGTAAGAAAAAAGAAACCTACGATCTACGAAAATCATTTACAAATTACCTAAGATCAAACGTACTTAAGTTTCGAAGAACAATAAAGTCAGATAAATTATATGCATTTATACACAGCTCCCTGCATTCTAAAACTTTCAGGCTAACATTCTATTATATATAAATCTTCATATCAGTTCTATATACACCTATTAATAACCTATGGATATGTACATCTATTTTTTTTCTAAAATTAATATTAAGATCAGATCAATATTGCATCCCAACAATAGAAAGCAAAACTCTCCATTGCGTGAAATTTTAAAATTTACTAGAGTAGATTCAAGTCGACTTAATCCCGACTCGAGTTTTACCGAAAGTACTGGCATCGATAGCGATTTCAAAAATCTTATCATTATCACTTTTTAAAAGATATTCCATGAAGAGATGGGCGGAGTTAAGTATTCAATGAGTAAATGGGCGGAGTTTAGTACTTAATGAGGAAATGGGCGGTTTATAGTACGAAATGAGTCAATGGGCGGAGTTTAGTACGAGATAAGGAAATGAGCGGAGTTCAGTACGAAATGAGGAAATAGGGAAATGGTATACAGCACTGGGATAGTTCGAGAATTTGTTCAACAAAAAATGGATAGTGATCAGAGAAAATGTGTCGAGCTTCCAGAGTTAAAGCGTTCTTTCGAAATTGAGTAGAAAATGTCGTGAAAATAGAATACAATTAATCAGAGCATCCCATCAGTACCAACTGTAATAAGGCTGATGAGGTGCAGGTCTCGGAGGCTGCTGGAAGCTTTGGCTGTAGTGGCTCGCAAAGCCTTGATGAGGATGGGAACTGAGATGCTGCTGATGATTAGGAGGTGGACTTGGAAGACCAATTCTGTTTCCACTGCTGGGGATTGTCAAGTTCCAAGACGGTGACGTGTTTCCTTGACTCTGCTGATGCTGTTGTTGTTGCCGATGTTGGACAGGAGAGACGGAGCTGATTGGAAGCTCCGTGGATGTTAGCTGATCAGAGGCAGGATTTGAGTTTGAGTTCGGCCCCATCAGAGTTACAAGGGAGTTGGGAGTGGGAGGAAGTTGGTGGCTTGTGTTCTGTTGGTAGGTCGAGGAAACCACATGAACTGGAGAGAGCTGATGGCTCATGTGGCTGGTAGTTGTTGAGGATGGAGGCAGGAGAGTGGTTGGATAACTTACTGAGGGAGGAAGACTGTAGGTTGGGGTGGAGCAGACTGATGAGGCTAAACGGGACGAGTCCGGGGTTAGCTGATGAGACATGGAGTGGTGTGATGAGTAGAGTTCTGTAACAGAAAAATGAAGAGACGGTTAGGTCTAGTTCTGGAGTAGAAGTCGTAAAACGTCACTTTATTATACTATGGAGCCACGAAACAATTTTCTGAAGAGCCTAATTTCGCAAAGATGAGAAGCATCATTGATCGGATGTTACAGGAAAAATAATCAACCGATCACAAAAAAGAAATGGCAAACTGAATTCCTTAGTAGGGTATTCTGGAGGGAGGACATGGTCGAAGAATTTCGGCTCTCTCTATTTCAATAACGCGATCCATCGATCCGTGTCGTCACCAAGGCCCCGCCATCGCCGGTTTCCACGTTCGAAATTTCCTCGTGGCGGATATTGCATGCATGACAAGGCATTTTTGACTCCGATCAGGAGCTGGTTCGCCGGTTCTTGGTGGCTCGTAGAACCGGTATAAGTCGGGCATTGTACCGAGCGAAGTGACTAGCCCGATTATTTCGATATCCCGTCGAGCCGAGAACGGCTTCCGGTAATTGTCCGTCAGATTGCCGGTAGGTGCTCCTGTTTTGCAGCGTCGGCTACCTGCTGTTATATCGACTTTTACGCGGCTACGATGACGTACATTCCGAATCTAATAAAGTCAGACCAATTTGTATCCAAGGACACTCCGCGATTCGCGCCACCTTTGAAGGAAGGCCGTCTCTCCCTTTTTTCACGTCTCATCATCCAATTCATTCACTTGTTGTGAATGAATCGGAAGATGCTGGAGGCTGATTTGATTCTAGTCCGTAAGAGCGTTAAATAAGTTATTAGATGCTTAGATTACCCGATCGCTACTGACGGAAAGTGGTCTAATGATGAGGATACTGATCGAAATTAGAAGCAGCTATTTCAGAGAAGTTCAAGTATAAACCTGCTGTCACTTTCCTGATTAGTTACTCAGATTCAGATCCTTGTAATTAAAATTCAAGACCCTATAAAAGATTCCAAACCGGATATTGTTCCAGAAACCAATTTTTTAGCAAACTCACCTGGACTCGAAGAGAAGGCGGTGTCTGGTAGTGTTTGTCCGTGGGGATGGGAATGAGGATGACTCGGCGGAATAGCAGCACCAACATGTGGATGTGGAGGAGCTGGTGGATGGAGTACGTAAGATGCCGCAGGGTATGCAACTGATCCATAGCCACCAGAACTGGTGGAGGACAATTGCTTTCTGAGTCTCGCTCTCCTGTTGCTAAACCAGACTTGAATCCTGGCTTCGGTCAACTTTGTCCTCTGGGCCAATTCCTCCCTCGTGTAGATGTCCGGGTACTGCGTTCTCTCGAAAGCCCTTTCGAGTTCATCCAATTGGTGGGCGGTGAAGGTCGTTCTGCTGCGGCGCTGTTTACGCTTTAGGGGAATTCCAGGTTCACTCTCGCAGTCTGATCCAGAACTCGTTTTTCCTGAAATTAATTTCGAAATAAGTCATGGATGGTAGTGTGAAAATTAAGTTTCTATTTAGGGAATAGGTACTTTTGGGTCGTCATCTCGGATTCTAGATCCATCACAATTTCTTTTTGTTGTGATGTTTTAGTCTTCCTTAGTGTCGTCGGAACTGTCAGTTTTCAGTGCGGGACTAATTGTCCGACGACGCTTGACACCGAGACACCCTGAGCTAATGCGAATTCGACACGGACCGGTTATTCCCAGAGGGTTTTTTTTTTGGTTCCGTGTCACATCGCATTGGTATTTAGTGCCGAGAGATGGTCTATAAATAATCTTCCAGATTTGGGATTGAGAAATTTAGGAAACTCTTTCTGCTCTTATTTTTATCGAATTGCGTCATAGTTTTTGTAAAAACAATTAAGTTGGCACGTGTCCTCGAGTTGGACTTGATATGGCAAACGGCAAAACATGAAAAAACAAAAAGAATCTCTCTCCTTACAGTAGCAATCATTCATTTCGAGTTTAATATTAGGTTACGAAAGTTGGGATTACTAGTTGGAGATCGAGCGTTTAAGCTTTCGAAAGATATAATTTTCTGTTTGATTTCCGAATACTCGATGGAGGCATTAAAGTCAGTTTCTCAGTCAGCTCGTGAAACTGCGATCTTTTTAATTTTACTCGCGGTATGAGATTAAAAATTTCATTAATCACGATTCTGGTATCTTATTCTGAAATTCTAGTAAGAAGCTGTTACAATTCCTAATGACCTCCTGAAAATAACCTAGACGCTCGCCTAGGCGAGGATTGATTTCTACCCCAAGTCTCTTGAGCTAGAAATATCATTTTCTTCCTAACCTCCTTTTTTCAGAGGACTTGACGCCCCTCTGGGTATTCAAATACTTCTTTTCTTTCTTTTAAAGGTCCTTTCTCACCAAAGGCTGGCAGCCTCAGAGCTATCGCCTTACAGGGGAGCCTCTCGCCTTCTCACTCTTTCTCTCTCCCGCACTTTTTTCTCTCTTCCTCATGCCTTTCATCTTTGCCGGCTAGCCACCCTCAAATGATCTTACGATGAGCCCTCGTGGTTGCACATTTCATTTGTCATGTCATAAGAGTGAAAAACATGCCGCGCGGTAGTTTTCTCTCGCGAGAGCGATAAGTTGACGACTCTCTGATTATGGAAAAAAAACAAACTATTAGAGTGCAATCTTCATCAGAGGCAAATTAGAAAATCAAGATCTTTGCAGCTTTGAAATTGCAGCTTTGACCTTTGCACGTCTACGGTGGATGTGTTTCGAAAGCCAAGTATCAAATCTGTTTTGTGAGGATTTTTAAGAACTGGATTTGAAGGGTATCTTTTTTTCTTTGCATGGACCACCAAGAGTTGTAACTTTCCCCCAGTATCGATGGGGCCTCAACGACCTGGAAATCGGTGAATGAATAAATTAAATGCGTGTATTAATCAATCGAGTTCCTCGCTCTTGGAAATTGCCGGCTTGGTCGGAGGCCGCATCGGCACTCGGTAGCACCTACGGTCAACGTTGGGTCTGTAATTTTCTCGCCGCACTTGCTCTCAGGTGTGCGCATTCAACGCTTTGTATTTCAAGGCATCAAGAATGCAACATCTGCTTCAATCGGAGAAATAAATCGAACAAATTGACTCTAGAATTCTATTTTCGGCCAGATATTTATAAATCGGAACGCCTTGAGAAAGAGTTACGTGTCCTGAAATCCTAATACCCTCTAATTCAATCTTCCTTAATATTATAGTGATGTAAGGTCGACAATCAGGCTGAGCACTCAAGATTCAGAGCAGATATCACCTCTCCTTTTGGCAACCAGCTATTCGGGGAATTCGCAGCGGAGAAGATTTTTCCACGCCAATAGCTGATTATCCTGATCGCCATGAACAATTTAGAATCATAGAAAGCGTGCGTCCCTTAGCGCCGAAAGGAGTGGCGACATCTGTGGTGTCCAGCCTAATTACCCGGCGACCTAGTATTGGAAGCTGGAAAAACAGCATAAAAGATATTGAGAAATATCAATTGTTGCTCACCATCTCCAATTTTGGTTTCCTCCTCAGTGTCGCGTCCCCTTAAAAGTCGAGAAATGGCGGAAACACTGGGAGCGCTAGTCCGGTCGCAAATTCCCTCCTTGATAAGTCTGTCCCTAATTTCCCAGGAAAACGCACCTGGATTTTCTCGCTTGTAGTCCTCAATCCTGGATTCAACCTCAGGGGTCGCGACTCGAGGTTTGCTTCCACCAATCACGCCTGGCCTGATACTTCCGGTCTCCTGGTAGCGATTCAAAATTTTCGATACACAGCCATGTGAGACTCTCAATTGCCTAAAAAGAATAATTTTTATTTAAGTGATTCTCAAACAATATGTCAATTGATAAACTATTTTAACTATAAACTATTTTATATGATTGTCAGAGGTTGTTAGTATGATGGATTTTTAATTACCGAGATATCACGCAGGGTCGGACGCCAGCGGCAGCCATCTCCACAATTTTTAGTCGAATATTGTTAGGAAGGGGTCGTCCATTGATAAAGACACCCCCCAACTGGTTCACTCGACCCTGACCCGGTATCGAACCCAGATCTGAAAATTAAAAAAGAATTGATTAATAATATTCAAATAGAGAAGGATTTTCTTGAAATAAGAGAAAATGGAGAACAACAAATTTTGCTAACTAATCTCTTTTTGTAGATTCTAGCGGGAACGAAACTCCGCTACGACTAACGGGGAATTTATCAAGACTTTCAAACGATCTGGAAGCGCGGCTTCGAATGTAGTTTAACGTTGCCGATAAGTCCAATGAATCTAAGGTTTTACGACGCACAATAATGATAGCGTATAATTCGTTCGACTCTTAATTTAATTTCCATCAAGTAAATTGAGTTTAAGAAGGAGGTACATGTGGGATAAGAAAGAAATTGATGTTTTCCAGAGAATTAGATTCTGCATTAATAAAGCTGACCGAAATTAAAAAGAAAAGAAATCAAATGAGAAGAGGGCTTAATATAAAAAAGGAACAAAAATTGGATTTGAATTTTCGCGCGCGGAATTTTGTAGGTGGCGCTAGTGTTAAATGAACCTTGACTCTCAATTTTACGAACCACTTCAATCTGGGGTGATGTTGCTTCAAATACAAAAAATTAATGACTGTCTGTAATGACAATTGATGAACAGAAATTCGAAATGTTGGGAAAAAGCGAGTATTTTTTACATCGACAGTTCTTAGGCAATTAATTAAACTTTCGTCGTTCTGCAGAACGCGGTGGATTCTGGGATTGAATAAAAGAAAGAAAGAGAAGGAGACCAGGCTTCGACGTAACGACAAAAAGTGTAAAAAAGAACACCACCAATTGCGCAAAATGGCCGACCAATTGCATAACGATTCTTTTACGTGTCTTGGCACCTGCATGTCCGACGCTCGTGACTCAAACCGCGATCAAAATCCAGTTAATTTTTTTATACTAGCACACTTTTTATAAAACGGAATTATACAATTTGGATGATTATACAATTCGAGAATTGTATGATTTTATAAATTGTGAAGTTTGAGACATTTGTATGAACTATGTAGAATTTGCACGATTTCGCACAGACGTACAGTTTTTACAAATTTAGCGATTTCGTACAGACGGACAGGCGTACAGTTTAAAAAATTTTAACGCTTCTATACAGACTATACAGTATTTCTACAATTTTTATGATTTCCAATTCCATGCGAAAGAATTTCATGCAGTAAAAGGAAATTATGTATAATTTCAATTTGTTTCATATAAAAAATGTTTAAAACAAATAAAAAATCATATACAATATTTCCTACGATGTATAAGTTTTCCGAATGAAATGATTTTGCACAATCGGTACGATTTCGCACAGACGTGCAGTTTTGTACAATTTATGCGATTTTGTTCGAAAGTGCAGGCGTACGGGTATCAAAATTCGTACGGTTTTATACAGATTAAAATTTTGGAGATTTTTTGTATACAGGCGGAAGATTTTTATACACTCAAAGGAATTATGTACAATTGTAAATTATTAACACAAAAACATGTATAAAACGAATAAAAAATCATATGCAATATTTTTTGTGATGTATAATTTTTCTGCATTGACCAGTTTTGTACAATTTTTACGATTCAGTACGGACGTGCAGCACCACAGTTTTTAAAATTTATACTACGATTTGCAGGTACAGGCGGACAAATTTTATATAGTTCAAGGGATTTTGTATAATTGTGTAAAAAATGCTGAAATATTCCACTCCAGCCTCCTCCATAAATTGGTAATTTTTTAATTTACAAAATTTTTTCTATTCCCAATGTTATTAATTCTCAAAAATGTGAGATTTTACCAGCTAAAGGCAGCCTGTTGTATTATGGTGGTCCTCATTCTACCCACTTGAAGGAAATTATACAAAAATATTTCAATTTACGTAACTTTTTTAGTTTTTATTCGAATCAGCCTTTCATATAGGACGTTTATTGATCCATTCAATGCTTAAGATATTCTAATTTTATTAGAATTGAGATTTTCAGAATTTCGAGAATAACAATCTCAAAAAAATATTTCCTTTATTATGAATTCAGCTGTTGTGCAGTTAAAAATCCATCTATTTTGTTTGAAGTTCAATTATTTTGTTATAAATTCAATTATTTTATTGGAGTCATTTTTCTCGGGCTTCAATTCATCTCCGTTTTTTAAAAATTGTTCCTTTTATTAGTTATCTTTCTCAGGCTAAAATTTAACGGGCGTAGTACAGTTCCTCTAATTACCCTGCTACCGCCGAGTTCCTCTAAACCTATACACAGAAAGTCATTTGGGACCAATTTTCTATCTTTTTTGAGAACGTATTGTTCCTAAGTATTTTTAGACGGTGAAAATGCAAAACTTGGGACGAGCAATCACCAAAGTATGGTGCTTATTAGCCTCATCGAC